>JASAMW010002020.1:0-58231 GCA_030247985.1 Epsilonema sp. ZAB3_2 | reverse complement strand
TGCACCCTCCTCCGATTCTCCTGTCGTTGTCACCAGCGCAGCCGAATCGTCCTTCTCCTTCGGCGGCAGCTCCTCCATCTCGTCGTCCGAACCGATTGCTCTCCCTGTGTCGCCTTCTGTCATCTGCAGCTGCCCGTCCTTCATTATCGCTCCAACGATGGTTCTAATCGGACTCTTGGGCGGGCCGTGAATGCTTTGACCGGCGATTTGCTTCACAACTACATCGCCGTCAACGGCCTCCCCTTCAACAGACCACATACATACGAATCATGTACATACAATTAACCACGTACAGTTAGGTTCTCAAAGTCATTGTCCAAGCTTCAAATTGGATCAAATTTGATCAAAGTACTCAAAGTTCCAAGTGACGCTCCAATTGGATCAAAGTTAGTCCAAGTCCTTCAAAGTTGACCTTTCGCCTCTTGTTTTCTTTCTCGCTAACCCACGCCAGCCTGATTAGAAGCCAGCATGGCAATGCATTGCGCATAATATGTGAGGTACCTATCAGATTTCTCGATAGGGAGGGAAGTAATGCTTTACTCTATAGTCACTACAGTATGTACGTAGGTAGGTACATAATGGGAAAGAAAAACCTGTCTGGAGATGGGAGGGGCGAGGTGAAACAGAAGACAGCTGCCAAAAGAAAGTTTTCTTACACAGGGAAAGGGCCACAGGCTAAATATGAGCCATCTTATATTACGCGAAAGAAGGGACGCGAGCGCGAGGGGAAGCCCCTTCTAATTACATAAGTCCAGATTAGAGGAGTGGAAAAGGGACGCCAGAAGGCGAGAAAGAGTAAACAAAAGGTCCAAGTTCTTCCAAGCATTTCAAAGTTGCTCCAAGTTGACCATTCCAAGCATCTCCAAGTGACGCTTTTACTTGGAAATTCTCTTTCAAAGCACTGCCCAAGTGCTCCAAGTTCCTGTGCTAAAGAATAGCCAGGCTTTGACTTACTTGGATCAAATTTGAAGCTTGGACAATGACATTGAGAGCTGGACTGTACATACACCATTGCTCTAATAAACCATACTATAACTGAATCGTGTACGTTTATTAGTTCATGTACGTACGTACAGTATACCAACCACGTCAAAATTCGCTCACCCAATACTATTACTGTACCGTGTACGTATACAAACCTTACGTACTTCAAGTACGTAGGTACGTATAACCTGCCAAAATACGCACTAAAGGACAGAAAGGCAATGACATAAAAAAGCTTTACCCGGCGTCCACTGCTTCTCCGGTGCTGCCAGCACTTGGATGGTGTACATCAGTAGGTAATCGGGAGGCAAGCCCGCGGCCTCCAGGACGGTCGTCTTCACTCTCCTAACTTCCTCCACGTGAGATAGACTGATGATCTGCCGCCCGAAACTGCTAGCAACGCCACGGAAGAAGCCGTTAGCGTAGTCCAGAAACTCTGGCACCCAGGTCACTCCACCCGCTTTCACAACTGTTGTATCCAAATCCCACTGAAAAGACATGTAAAATTTCATACATGATCCGTCACAACAGACATCGTCCAGAGTAATTAACAGGACCAATCGGCTCCACTTACAGAGCGAAAACGGCGAATCTGCTCTTTGAATTGTGTCTTTGACAGTACGACCGTTTTGCGTCTGCTCTTCCGACTGCATGATGGCGATGCCTTCTGCCGCTTCGTGGGAGATGGAAACGGAGGTTCAGTGTGGGGCCGGAAGAGACATTGGGGAAAGAATCGGTCGTCGACACCATCACGTCCCACCAACGTGAAGAATGTCACTTGGACCTTATGCGCCCACCATTTGAAGCAGCTGGCAACCTTCTCACTCTGAAGTTTCAGGAACGTGAGACGTTGCAGCTCAACCTCCTCATCTGTGGCCGGTTCCACCTAATGGAACACAACAGCACCTCGTGCGTACACGATGCAGTGATACATACACGATCCAGTATACACATACATGTTCTGTGCATACAGCAACTAGGTACGTAACCTCGCTACGCTTTGTTCACATGAAAAGTGAAGCAGCACCTGTTCTGCTTGACACTGCCAAGTTTTCCTCGTCTGCGGGCAGTACATCGTGAGCACATCGCCGACCTCTACCCAACGATACATCAATTCGGAATGCTTCCTGGGGTCAAACACCCGGGCCTCCTCCATGGTCATAAGACCCGCATATCCGCTGTCTACTCCGTACTTCCGAAACAACGCACAGTTGTCCGGGTTACTGGGTGTCACGGGCCTCTTAAACTTCCCTCCCTTTCCTGATGAGATGGAAGAACGGCTGTCTTCACCACCGTCCTACACAATAAATTTATTAGGTACACTATCCCGTCTATGTACATCATCCATCCCATACACAAGTGTAAAGGTTGTTGAGCATTGAAACGTACTGTCTCATAATTCTTCGGCTTCCGCTTCCTCGTTCCGCCGACAGTTGATGAATCAGCCGACTTTTCCGCTGAAACATTCCTCACCACTTCTTCCACGGTTTTACGAACGATGTCATCATTCGAGCTGGCCCCAGCTCCATCCGTCTCATGCTGATTTGAAGATTTCTAAAGTTAAACTACAGTTCATTACGCACGCTACAATTTTATACCTACATCATCCAAACTCTTTTACACGATGCAAAAATACCCTCATTTGTCACCTGCGGTGTTGTCGGGGCCGTTGATGCTTTCGCTGGACTGGCAGTTCTGCTCCTTGTCACAATTCCACCACCAGCCAACGACGGCTCTGCGCTCGATTCCTCGGCAAGTTTCTTCCCTTCAATTTCAGAGTTCGCTGTCGGGTTAGTAGCCGGGTCCACCGCCGATTTCTGCAACAATGAAGACTTCTTCTCCATCGTCTTTGCCTTTTTCTGCTTCAGAGGACTAAGCGGATGCTAAAAAAAGTTGACATGGTCAAACACTGGCCGTACATGATCCATCACGAAATGTGATGCGCAGGTACAGTAACCTGATACAGTAACCCAACATAAAAGAAATGTTGGAAATGGTCCAACCTGGCCATTGATAAATATACATTACTGCACCATTTTTATTTTTATTTTATTTTATTAAATTATTTACAAAATACACAAAATATTTATGAAATACTGTACCTCTCCAGAAAGAAATGCATCCAGCGTTTCAAGACTGCCAGACTCCACTCCTTCCCTATTACATTTCGCCAATTGATCAAGCAGAGGATGTCCAGTAGATCTAAAGGAATAAATTCATCTGTTATCAATTTTCCTGATGTCATTTCAATAAAAACAATGTGTTAATTAATTTTAATTACTTACGTAGTCTGCTCTCTGCTCATCACCAATTTTCCTCCAGCTTTTCTCTCCAACTCCTCCAGATTTTCACCAACAGACCAGCCCCTGGCCCTGCTGTCAACCTACACTGAAGAAACGCACACAGCCACACTGCACAGCACAGCACATCCATTTCATATTCTTTTTGTTATAGGAACTGATTCTCGCACGGAACAGCGTTCTATCCCACTAACCACGTACATGATCCAAAATTTTATACTTTTGAAAAGCATCAGATTTTGAGCGAAACATGATCCAAAGAAAAATACACACGAAGCACTATTATAGACACTATCTGTTTACAGCAACATGATGGAAAATACGATTGGATAGTGTCATTTTGAACTTTTTCGATCAAGTAGAGCAGTCTGACGCAAAATCTGCATCGTGTGAAGGTTGCAGGTACACGAAGCAGAAAATTGGACACGATCTCCCCACAGGTATGAAAATGGAGGCGAAGCAAGTTGTCCAAAATTGCGTCGTGTAGAATTCGGATCGTGATAAAGAGGGGTCTGAAAAAAAGGAAAAAGGGAAAGATTGGATGGTGTGAAAAATCGAGTAGTTTGGATAGTGATGAATTGAAAACTGACAGGCCAACTTGATCCGCGCGCAAAAACTGACATGGAATTTTCGCTGGGACAAATAAGTCCCAAGTGAACCTTTATGGGATATGCCTATCGGATTCCCCATCAAAAACTGCGTATGTGGATGAATTTTGAAGAAAAAATTTGTTCAGGCATCATCAAGATATTGATGGGTAAAGGCTGGAAGGTCGCATTTTGCCGTTTTTCAACGTTTTTAGCCATAATTCAGCAACCAGAGTGTGTATCGGGCTACAAATTTGCACACACATACATCCCATAGGGACCCATGTCTGGACCAAATTTGAGCCCAATTTGCCACTTGTATGGCGAGATATAGCTTCAGAAAGCTCAAATTTACGTTTTTTGGACCTGTTGCAAATTCGGTTATATGAATACCACGGCGCGAATACATGCCCTGCACGGGGTAAAATTTTGACAGGAGATAGAGGAGGCTTAGGCGTACAAACTTTAGTACTACAGCAAAAATTCTCTATGTTTACAATTGGGACTACGGAGCTCTTGAAAGTTGAAAAATTCAGCAAAAATGTTCCCGCCTTTTTTATAATCCAAGATAAAAGAGCAATACCACTGAAATTTTTTCCTAATATGTAGCCTATCTTATGTAAAATTTGATGTAGATTTCAAAAATAAAATTGGTTTCCCCAAAAAATTTAACCCCTAGCATATAATTGTGCAAAAATAGTATATTTTTGAGAATTTTTGGGTAAGGGTTAAATTTTTTGGGGAAAACGATTTTATTTTTGAAATCTACATCAAATTTTACATAAGATAGGTTACTGCCAGGAAAAAATTTCAGTGGTACTGCTCTTTTATCTTGGATAATAAAAAAGGCGGGAACATTTTTGCTGAATTTTTCAACTTTCAAGAGCTCCATAGTCCCAATTGTAAACATAGAGAATTTTTGCTGTAGTACTAAAGTTTGTAGGCCTAAGCCTCCTCTATCTCCTGTCAAAATTTTACCCCGTGCAGGGCATGTATTCGCGCCGTGGTATTCATATACGCTTTGATAGAGAAAGACGAATGACGTATTCATATACGCTTAGACGAATCGAATGGTATGTCACATGCCTAACAAGTCATCAACTTTGAAAGAATATAACACCTTTTTGCGACTTTCCCCTATGTGAATGCATTTTTCACTATGTGAATCAGGTATGAGCCTGTCGTAGTGGCCAGCGATCGATAGATCTTTTTAAGACGAATCGAATGGTATGCTATATGAAGCCTCTACAGTGCGGCAGGCACTCATTTCAGCTGTCTGTCGCGTCCTTAAGTATTGCTAGAGACAAACATAAAAACAGCCAACTTTGACAGCTCATAACTCGAGAACCAAAGCTAATTTTAAAAATCTAAAAAAGTGCCATCGAGAGTAGAGTGAGATCTATCTTTTGGTATACATACCAGTCAGATTTCGCATGCGTCTATACATACCAGGTTGTCCACGTGGAGGCAGCACAAAACGCTGCTTGTCGGGTTTCGTGTCTTGCTTGCTCATCTTCGGACAGCAGAATGAAAGCTTCGAACACAGACCAAAGCGCCACGGTAGCACGAAGCGTTGTTTGTCCGCCTTCATTTCTTCTTGATCACGCAGCTTTCCCCGTACCCTGTGCCATTCTTACACCCAGCTGAAAACACCCGCACAGCTGCTGCTACACATAACATCAGGCATAACAATATAGGGTGTTCCATAGTAAACTCACCGGATGTTTGTGCCTCTCAAATCAACCGAGCATTCGATTTGAATGCGTCTTTTAAATTTGGTAGCTAAGGCTTCAACTATTGTGCAGGCAAAATTTCAGCCCTGTAGTCCTTCCACCAAGGAAGGTATGAAAGCTCAAACTTTTGGACACAAAAATTCACGTTTTTTTCACTATGGGGCTATACCCGGGTTTTAAGACCGAAGTTAGCACTCAACGGATGAATTTCTTCAATTTTCTTCACAGCGGCGCAGTAAATTTGGTTCTGCCACGTCTTTCATGGGATATTGAACCGGATTTGAAACTGTATTAGCTTTTGGATGGTAGAACATGTCTTTATTGTGGGGAAATGAAATTTTGCATGCACAAACTTTGAAGCGTTGGCTACTTATTGCAAAAGGCCGCATTCGAAAATGATACCCCACTGCGGAGATAGAGACACAAACAGCCGGTGAGTATACTATGGTACACCCTGTAGAAAGGGTAGAGCACGGCGGCTCAAAAGTTTGAATTCTGGGAACACTTCTTTGCTAGGCTCCTCCCGATTTTTTTTCGCCAATGGCCAGGGCAGGGGTCAGGTGGTTGCTTTGATTGACAAAAGCCCTCCCCAATCAGCTCATTTCAACGTTACCAACAAGGATATTTTCACAGCTTATTGTCTTGGTCGTACTACACCATGCTACAGTATATAAAAGTAAGTAGTCACGCATATTTTCGTCCACTTACAAATAAGCTTCCGTCTGCTGCCTCGCGCACAATGGGCGTCGTGTCTCTGTTGCTTCCCAGCAAGTCCACAATCTTCCCCTCGTATATCTACAAGAATTATAGCATGTTTCAGGTCGGACGTGTGGTGAACGCGGCACAAGATAAAATCTGCATACAAGCTCTGATTGACGAAAGTACGTACGTATACATACATACCTGGCTTTCAGGTATCACACTGTATCGCTTCTTTCGGAACGAACGGACGAGCTCGCACCTTCACTGGTATCAGGTTGACATCCATGTCTGTCGTCTGTCGCCCGACGTTTCTTTCGTGGAATCCTTTCTGTTATCTCATCTCTTCTCCGCCTCCTCTTGTTTTTTTTGAACTGTTTGAAATACTAATACTACGCTGATCTGAACTGACCTCTCGCTCGCCGCTCCGTCCTTTTATGCGTACATAATCGTACAAAAAGGAACGAACGACGCTGGGCGTCTTCTCTCCTCTCGTCGACCACCGTACTTTGCACGTACGTACGTCGGACGCATTTGCATTGAATGCAACTGGTCTTCTTTCGGCTGATAGAAGGTCGAAGAGCCAAATTTCTTACATCTCCTCGCTTCCATCAACTGGATCTGGGTGATCTCTTGGCAGCTGCCAGCTACTACGTGATACTGTAGATGGGCTCAATCTTCACCTGATCAAGCAGCTGGATGAGAACTGCGCTCAATCACTGGAGTTGGCTGATCTACATCAGTTCAAGCTGCTGAAGCACATGGCGCTGAATGTGGCAGCTGGACAGGGGTCCAGGTCCAAAGTTAGAAGCACAGGCGCGTGGAAGAGGCTGAAGAGCAAGTTTGATGATGACATATAATTTTTTTTTCAAAAGCATGGGAGTCGATGCTGGTATTGAATGTGCTTGGATAAGTGCGTGTACGCTCGTTTGTAGGAGTGAAAGAACAAAAATTTATGGAATTGGGTACTACGGGTAAACCCGGGCACAGAGCTTTTTTACTAGAGCTCTCACGGGTACCCGGACCCGGAACCCGGACCCGGGAAAACCCGGCTTTTTTTGCTACCCGGACCCGGACCCGGACCCGGAAAAATAGGCGAAAATCCGGGTCGGGTCTAAGGTGTATAATTTCGCACAATTTTTGGCTTTCTGCTCGATAGTTTGAGCATTTTCTGAAATTTTCAGAAGACATAGAGGATAGTTATTTTCGAATTTCGACATTGGCCCCCTACAGACGTGCTCCGAGTTTGCTCCGAGTGAGTTCGCTCCGAGTTTGGAATGACTTTGTTTTGATCCGAAACGAAGACTCACACGACTTCGAATTGCAAACTCAGATGTTCACACACACGTTCCGAAAAAAGGAGCGAGTTCGGAGTGAACTCGGTGATTTTGCATGTTGAAGCATAGTCAGGGCTCCGAATTCGGAGCGAATTTGAAGTTCACGTCTGTAGCGCCCCATTCACACGAAATATCCAGCTATATTTTTCCAAATTTCCCACCTGGAGGATTCTTTCTTTCAAATGAACATTGTTATATACAGTATTGTATTGCATATGTATGTACGTAACGTACGTACGTACAGGTCGTACTGTACCACATAGTATGCTGTACGTGTACGTACGTACACTAACATGTATGTAAACAGCAAAATATTCCTACTACCCGACCCGGACCCGGAACCCGCGGGTACATGGTTTCAAAACCCGGACCCGGACCCGGACCCGGATCAATGCAAAATGCCTACCCGTGAGAGCTCTATTTTTTACCTAGTAGCCTAAAAGATTTTGATACCATGAATGTTGCAGCTGGGTCGGGAGCGGGAGCAGCTGAAATGGAGGAGCCACTGCGAGCTGAGGTGCAAGATAGCAGGAAGGCTAGGTTTGGGGATTTTTCGTTGTAGTCCGGCTTTACCCCAGAACTGATGAACTATGTATGGAATTCGTAGCATGTGCGAACGCCTATGTAGTTGGGGCGTGGTACGAAACGAAGGCTTTTGGGTTTACTTGTTGAATGTGTTATTAATTGCTATCATGTGTTTCTTTCTGCAAAAGATGTTTCACTTGTTGCCTGGATAAAAGTTTTCGAATGCGCTTGCAAACCTATTATGTCTGATTTTCGGCCTTCGGGTGCGGCCAGAGTTGTCGCTTCTTCTCATCCCAACCTGCACTTGCGTTTTACTTGACAGGAGAAGTGACTGGGAAAAGGAACAAGAGGCTGAAAAATAAGCAGCGCCCACATGAGCGAAATTGAATTACTGATAAGATGAAGCTGGTTGCATCAGACAAACAAACAAAAACAAGGCTATTGCATCAGCCGTGTTCGGTGAACAGTGATGAAAGGAATGTACGTACCGTATTTTTGGGTGTATATCCCCCCCTGTTGTATATCCCCCCCTAGTGTATAACCCCCCATTGGCAAAACATAAATTTTGCCCAGTGTATATCCCCCCCTGGTGTATAACCCCCCATGTACTGGAAGGTACCTAGCCTACCTATGTAAGCTGGTCATAAGCTAGCTATAGCTACTCCTACACCATGCTGCTGTGCCTGTAGGCTTAGCTGAGCATGTCTTGTACTAGAATAAGCTTGTTTTAACCGCGATTATGCCCTAAAACACATACTTTTGACCTCAAAAACATGCCTCTACACACCTCTCATAAACATAAATTTTGTCCTATGTATATCCCCACCCATTGTATATCCCCCCCTAGTGTATAACCCCCCATTGGACCTCTCAATTTTTGTATACCCCCATGGGGCTATACACCCAAAAATACGGTACCTCTACAGGCTAGAAATTGAAATTCGGTGAACTGAACACAGTAAAAGTTCCACGAATTTGACCTCAGTGAAGGAGAAAGTCTGCTGAGAATCATAAAATCGTCATCACACAATCATCGATTTCGATCAATCGATAATTTACAAGTCAACTCAAATTCGATAAAAAAAATTTCAGAAAACAAGTTCATGGACTTCTAGAAATAAAAGCCGTCTTTTTATTTAGAAGTCCGTGTATCTTTTGGCAACAACGAATCCGCGCAGAAGCGCAGAGCCGCAGAACGCAGAATAATGCTGCCATCATTCCTGCTGCCATCATAGATCATACACATTCTTTGTCCGCTATTCTGCATAGTTCCTGACGAGTATATTGTACATACATATACATACATACAGTACATACAATCAATCATGTCCTTCTGCTAAGACAAGCATCGGTAACTATAATATGCGCTACACACGTGGTGAGTAAACTCATGGCGAATTCATGGTGAGTTTGAACTCCTGAGTTTTGCTTTGCTTTACGTGCAGATCATTGTCACTCCCCCCGGTCCCGAGGGGTGGAATGGTTGGTTGGTAGCTGAGCAACCTCTGGGCATCAGCCATCAACAGCGGTTCAACTTCTAGAACTGACGGTATGTACGTACGCACAGGCCTATGGGTGCGTTTATGCTTTTTGATGATGACATGTCCTTGGAGGGAGAAAATGAAGATCATAAATCATTGTGTAAGTATCCTACCTACAGAAACCAGGGGTGGGATAGTAACTGAGCAACCTCTGCATCAACAGTGGTTCAAACTGCAATTCTAAGTATTACTTTACTTAGGTTTTAGTACTTACTTACTACTTAGGTTACCTACTGCACTGCTGCACTGTACCCTCAATTGACGAGTCATATTAGAGCTAATATATACCCAACCTTTCAAATAAGCATTGCTTGTATTCTTCCGGTAATACGTAATACTGCAAAGCAGCAAAACTGCATAATTCACGTACTTACTTACATTTTGTACCACCTTTCCTTTTCATTGCAATGAAGCCTCTCCTCCTTTCTGCCATCTTTACCTTCACCATTCGTTTCTCCTTGATTGGCCAGGCGCTGGCACAGTCGGATTTTCGGCTATACCGCCCCGAGTTGCTGGATAATGCGGGCAGTGGTGTGACTGGTTCTAGTGGCCATTCTGCTACAGCAAACACATTCCAACAGTGTTCGGTGGTCGCCGCCATACGAAAGCATCGCATCTTCTCCTTTGACGAAGCAAGCAAAGCCTGTGAAACTTTCTCTCAAGATGCGCTGGGACTGGAGCTGTTGCCAGCGAACAACGTCTCATCAACGGTTACCTACAGGGTGTTAAGCCAGTATAGTGAGCATAGATGCTGAGGCGGGCAGTAGGACTCCCGGAATTGCAGTAGGACTCCCAGCTGGCATTTGAGTCCTCTGGAGGGCCATCCCGACATAGGCGAGCGTCCAGGAAAATTCACGCACGCCTTTTTCACGTTTTTCACGTACATACAGTAGTCACGCAAAACCATTTCACCTCTCTAGTCACCACACGTACATACATGCATGCGCCCGCCTCAGCATCTATGCTCACTATACTGGCTTAATGTGCGTTGCCATTAAATAGGTTTAATGGCAACGCACATTAAAAGGTAAAAAAGACTGCCGTCTCATAATGAATGCCGCGTTTTGCAAACTAGAGGTTCATGGCGCATCCATAAGCTGATTTGTTCCATATGCTGTGATCTCTTGTACTAACGGTAATTTTCCGGTGTTGAAGATTCATTGAGAGAGGAGACCGATGATTGCGGAAGTAGCAACCCCTGTGGCGGTGGAGGTGTATGCGTTGACAAAGAGGGTGACTACGTCTGCATTTGTTCCAGCGGTTACTATACTACTAACAGTGGGCACAGCTGTAAGCAAGACGAAGTCTATGTAGGTAGGAGTAGTATCCATTCTGGGGGGTACTACTTGTTTCACCCTGTTCTTCAGCAGTGTTGAAGAGCGCTTCTCTGGAAATGCACCTTAGGTACCTTTTTTATGGTCCAGCAGCCATTTTCCAAACATATTGGGAGTTCCGCATTACATTGCTGACCAGTTTGCAAGTTAACCCCTCCTGTATGCTAAGATGTGGCTGTTGGTAGGCCCAATTTTCCCCCCACTTGCCCGCCACTTTTTTCAAAAATTTTTAACATCATTCTACTCCATTTTCTTCGCAGATTTCGGTTTGGGGCATGCCCCTTCGATATTTTGATGAATATGGCGTGATATACTCCAAAACGCGGTAATTTTGGCTAATTTGATCATTTTCGTCAATTTTTTTGGTGTTTTCATCAAAATATCGAAGGGGCATGCGCATGCCCCAAACCGAAATCTACTAAGAAAATGGAGTAGAATGATGTTAAAAACTACTGAAAAAAGTGGAGGGCAAGTGGGGGGAAAATTGGGCCTACCAACAGCCATATCTCAGCATACAGGAGGGGTTAAATTGCAAACTGGTCAGCAATGTAATGCGGAACTCCCAATATGTTTGGAAAATGGCTGCTGGACCATAAAAAGGTACCTAAGGTGCATTTCCAGAGAAGCGCTCTTCAACACTGCTGAAGAACAGGATGAAACAAGTAGTAGGTATGTAGGTAGGCCTACGTGGTAACTTGAGGCGCATTTCCACCCGTTTTCCATTTGCGCCCCAAACTTCAGCTGTCAGAGGCGCAAAATTACTGTACGGTAGATGTGAAGAGGTGCCGGAGGAAGGTGACAGGTAAAGAGGTGAATTTGACATTTTGCACATCAGGTGCTTGGAGTTTGATTTGATCATAAATAGGCAAAGCCGGACGACGTCAGTTCAGTAGTGGTAGTGGTAAGTACATAGGGTGCCACCTTGGGGAGCTCCATAAAGTACGTCACGCTGAATTCCTCCGCCAGACCCCCCTCCCCCCTCGTCACGCTAACGAGACCTCTTACGCAGTACATTCATACCAACCTATAGTCAGGCAAACAGGAGTTGGCACTCGGACTCAAGGCGCGTTGCGTAAAATAGATTCACAAATGCGGATTTCTGTCCACACTTCGTGTACTCCTAGTTAGCAGAAGTACATGCAAACTACGCAACTCGCCTTGAGTCCAAGTGCCAACTGCTACTGGCTAGACTATAGGGTACCTACCTACCTACCTGTCAGGTTGATTTTAGTGAAATGTGAGCAATTTTTTTATCATTTGCTTGCCATTCGCAGTACATTCATACCAACCTAGGGTACCTACGTACCTACGTACCTAGTACCTACCTTAACTTACGTATGTATCAAACCTACATGCACACGTTATGTTCATTACTATGCCACACTGTAGTGCACCAACAAATTCTGCTTCCGAGGTATTATCTTTTTGTTTATGTCGTCAGGTACTTTGGGATGCGGGCCACTGCCATCAAACGAAACTTACGGGCAGCCAGTTTCCTATTCAACCAGCATTCCAACAGGCGCCTCTGTGTATTTGAATGGTACCATGGCAAGTTTGAGCAATACCAGTTGCAGCTCTTGGTATTGTGACTTAACGCGCACTTGTGTCGTGGATGAGCCGAACGAATCCTACAGTTGGGACCCACCCTATTTGTCGTGTCCAGCTGGTACCACAAGTGAGTGTGAGCAAGAATAATAGGGTACTGTGGGGAAAACCACCTGGTCATGGGGTAAACACGGCCACCTACTGTAAGCTCCTTTTAACCAGTTCCGTAATGCTCTGACCCGCAGGACCCGCGGGTCACCTGCGGGTCACCCGCGGGTCACCCACGGGTCACCCGAGGGTCACCCAAGGGTCACCCGAGGGTCACCCGCGGGTCACCCACAGTCATTGGTCGGACCGATAATTTTCTCCTTTTCCGCCAGCGCTTCTATGGTTCCGGGTGACCTGCGGGTGACCCGCGGGTGACCCTCGGGTGACCCTCGGGTGACCCGCGGGTGACCCTCGGGTGACCCGTGGGTGACCCTCGGGTGACCCGCGGGTGACCCGGGGGCCCTGCGGGTCAGAGCATTACGGAGCTGGTTAACTTACGCAGTGTTTCAGCAAAATGATGAGTAGCTTGAACGAGGAGAGTTCGAGGAATCGATATTGATATCATGCATGTCTCAATCGGTCCATTGATTGATTGATTGGTTCCTGAGATATGCAGTCCTGGCCGGGTTTTTGATTATCCCAATTCCGGATTTGATTTACCCCACAGTACCCTACAAATAACCTAACAAGGAAACACTACTCGCTAAAAAACCGATTCATCTCTTTAATATTGAGGGTGAAAGATGTACAATAGCGTTCGTGATTGGAGTCCGTAACGTTCGTGATTGGAGGCGAAATGCCCTGTATATACATTATGTACAGTATGCTACGTATGTACGTATAGATCGACATGAATCACTTTGAGAATAAGAGGGGGGGGCCTAGATGAGGGCGTTCGGCTGTGTCCATGACGGTGACGTTAGTAGGGACTAGTTTGGTATTGCCACACTTATACCCACCCGAGATTCTCGCTAGAAACAGACATGAGATGTCACCAAGAAACAGGAAACAAGCGAAGTGCACGCACATACAAGTGATGTTCGTATCCAAAAATGTTCTGTCGCCTACTGAGTGTAAGTGGTAAATGCATTGTGGAAGAAACGGGCTATGCATGACTCAATACACTATACGGTGGTGGCCTGACAGTGGTCAGTCAAAGAAATTACGTGAATATCTGCATGAGTGGACAGAACCAGTTTGTAGGGAGACAGATTCAGTAGTTAAGGGGAGCTATTGATTTTTTCCACCATAATAAGCGTTATCGAAGCGATTCATGTCGATGTGTACGTAGATACGTAGTAGTACAGGGTACGCCACGCGGACTGCATTTCTTTTTGGACTGCTTTGTAGGCATAGACTACGGCCCGGTTGCTTTACCGAACTTTGGATATGGCAAAATTATCAAACTGAAGCTCAGTCGACCTGCATACACCCAGAGGCTTGTTTTTAACCTGTGGGACGTCTCTCACAATGATTACATACTTCACAACGATTTCCAATTCTCCCTTAACCCGAGCGTAAGCGCAAAAATTTTAAGTACCACGCTACACTACACACACGCGCCTATCACTCTGTGCTCTGTAAAACATACTGATCATTTTTTTGCTGCTTCAACGTGTTGTGGAGTGCTTCTCTTCCAGAGGCTCTGGAAATACACCTTAGGCACCTTTCTTATGGTCCAGCAGCCGTTTTCCAAACATACTGACACTGCGCCTTTGCTGACCAGTTTGCCATTTAACCCCTCCTGTATGCTGAGATATGGCTCTTGGTAGGCCCAATTTTCCCCCCACTAGCCCGCCACTCGCCAGCCACTTGCCCGCCATCATTCTACTCCACTTTTTTCGCAGATTTCGGTTTGGGGCGTGCCCCCTTCGATATTTTGACAAATACACCACAAAAATTGACGAAAATGATCAAATTAGCCAAAATTACCTCTTTTTGGACTATATCATGGCATATTCATAAAAATTTCGAAGGGGCATGCCCCTAACCGAAATCAGCGAAGAAAATGGAGTAGAATGATGGTAAGAACTTTTGAAAAATGTGGCGAGCAAGTGGGGGGAAAATTAGGCCTATCAGCAGCCATATCTCTGAATACGGGAGGGGTTAAATGGCAAACTGGTGGTCAGCAACGTAATGCGGAAGGCTCAATATGTTTGGAAAACGGCTGCTGGACCATAAAAAAGGTGCCTAAGGTGCATTTTCTGAGAAGCACTCTACAACACGTTGAAGCAGCGAAAAAAAATGATCAGTAGTAGGTAGGTAGGTGTACGTACGTAGGTAGGGTAGCATGGGGCCACACGTCATCGGGTAAATCCACCCACGGTTAGGGATGGTCCAGTAATTACGTTACGCTCTGGACAAGGGTAGGGGGTCTGACCCAAATGTAACGGAAGCGTAACGGTGAACATAGGGTAGGGGGGTCAAAGAACAGCTGCGTAACATAATAAATTTTTTTACCAAAGTTTCGGCCTGATGTTTGACTGAGACCAACTTGATTTGTGCGAGATTGTTAGATTATCTGTGTAGTACATGCACAATGGTATTATTGTATATTGTTTACCTATTGACTGATACCCTATATACCTATGTACATGCATACATTACAAACGTGCATACATCAAAGTAAAATTAGTAGGCCTGTGCACAACTGCCATATCGTCTTAGCACAGTGGGATTCATTTTTAGGGGAATTTTTATTACGTTACGCCAATATACAAGGGTAGGGGGGGGGTCAAACCAAAAACGTAACGGAAGCGTAACGCATAGGGTAGGGGGGTTAAAAATCGGGCCAGAAAGCGTAACGTAATTACTGGACCGTCCCTTATAAGCTAGGAACGAAGGAACAGAGACAGAGCACACAAAGTATTCCGAGATAGCCTACATTTTAGACACGATGTTTTGTTGAGTAGTGGCAGGCAATTCCCTTTGCCCCATGCTATGGCAGCTGTGCTACTCTATTATGCAATGTAATGTACGTTGGTACTAGAGATGCCGCGATATATCGATATCGATATCGAATTAGTCGATATATCGAAAATTTTTCTGGTATCGATATCGATATCGTATCGAATTTCTAAATTTTGAAAATATCGATATCGATCTCGATATCGGCCTTTTTTCTAAAAGCAATATCGATATCGATATCGTATCGAAATTGGGCAAAAGTAAAATATCGATATCGATCTCGATATCGACCATTTTTTGCAAAAAAAATATCGAAATTTCGATGCGCTTGCAGCGCCTTTTTTGGCCAAAAATTAGCTCGCGCTACCTATGATTCAGTGAAAATTTTCTGCCACCCAAGTACATAGATGTAACCTGACAGGTTGTGGTGAGATGGTGATGTTATACTGTAATGTTCCGTTTATAGCCCCCTCATGTATAGCCCCAAATCGGTCACTAGTGCTTGCTCTTGTGTATAGCCCCCTATTTTGAACCACAAAAAGCAAGGGAAATCAAGCGTTTTTGCGCTAAAAACAGCGTTTTTGAGGGGATTCAGTGTTTTGAGGTGCTTTTTGTGGCCATCAGTCAGATGTCTTTGATTGCCTAACTTGAAAAGTTGATTGTGAATTAGCTGAAAAAACTTCTTGAATACTCAAACCTACCTTCATATACAGAGTGTCTCAAAATAAACGGTCCACCTTTTCGTGCATGTAACTCTGGAACCACATCTTCGATTTTCATGCGGTTTCTTTTATTTTGTAGCCAAGGCTTCAATGCAGATGTGTACAAAATTTCAACTATTTCGTCCACATACTTTGGAGATTGCGACGGTTTGAATCTCGATGCTCAAAATCGACGTTTTTCTTCAGTAATGGAGAAAAATCTCGGTCTTATTCTTTCAAGATGCCAGTTCAATGCGTTTGCTACCCTGGCACTGGGGCTAGCATTTTGGAACATCTTTTTTCATTACGAGGCTAATTTTGTTTGGACCATGCACAGAAGACCGCTTCTAATCTGCACTATCAGTTTGAAAAACCCTCGTTTTTACCGCCGGGGAAAGAACGTGTTTGAGCAGCTTCCACTTAGCCTATGAAACTCAAATTTTGTACGCATCTTAGTACGCCTTTGCTACAAAATACAAAAAAACCGCATGAAAATTTAAGGTGTGGTTCCAGAGTTACATGCACTGGAAAAAGGACGGTTTATTATGAGACACCATGTAGTGTACAACAGGTTTATTGGTGCGCCATGAAGAAACTTTGATCTATTTTTAACCATTTTCAAAATATCGATATCGATATCGATATCGATATCGAGTCGATATTCTGCCCAAAATATCGATATCGATATCGATATCGACCCTTTGAAAATTTTAGATATCGATATCGATATCGTATCAAATTTCCAAAAGTTCGAAATATCGATATCGATCTCGATATCGGTCATTTTACAAAAGGTAGTATCGATATCGATATCGATATCGATTTTCTGACAGTTTTGATATCGCGGCATCTCTAGTTGGTACAGTGGCGACTGTGTACTTTTTACAGAGTAACGTCTTCAATTCAAGGATTTCGTCCACTTGGGATACAGTAGAAGGAGAAGTACCCGAGCTAGCAGAGGTGACATTTCCGCCAAATACGCAGGTTGAACTGAAGTACTCCGCGTCCCCCTCGGGATATCAAGTTAGCATTTGTATACAGAGTGTGTATGTACGTATGTATGTATGGGGAGACAAATTTCGCGTTTAACTTTTGAAAGCACCTACAGCTACGTACCTTGGGGGTACTTACTTAGGTACGTGGTAACATGAGGCGCATTTCCGCCCGCCAGTTTCCATTTGCGCCCCAAAATTCAGCTGCCAGAGGCGCACAATTACTGTAAGGGTAGATACGAAGAGGCGCCGAAATGTGGCAGGCAAAGAGGTGAAGTTGGCTTTTGGCGCCTCAGGTTTTTGTCGGCTACCTACCCCCCTGCGCAACCTTTTTCGATCTAACCCCATGTTCTGGAGTCCACTTGGTCTCTGTGAAGCGGCGCTTCAAAGTTCAAAAGCTCGAAATAAAGGTCAAAGTGTTGTGAAATCCACTTCCTAGCTGGGGCGCCGCTTCACAGAGGCAAAATTGACTCCAGATGTCCAGAATGTGGGGTTTGATAATTATTAAATTTGCCCCCTTCCCGTACTAAATTTCCGCCAAATCGCCCCGCCCCTAAATTTTCCCCCCGCCCCGCCCCGCCCCTAAATTTTCGCCCCCCCCCCCCCCCCCCTTTAAAGTTGTCGCTCGCTGCTAAATGTCTCTGCAGGTTGATGTCGATGGAAGATATGTCAAGACGTACAGCCATAGGACTTCCGTCACCAACGTTGATCATATGGATCTCAATCGGCTCTCAGGCCTTCCCGACGTATGTGTCATCAATATTGAATATTATTGAAATATTGTGATGTGGCGCACTTTTGTTGTAGCTGCTACGCTACGTACATACATATTGTCTGCTACGCTGCTACGCTGCTCTGTAGCTGCTACGCTACGTACATACATACATATGTATAATTATTGCTTAGGGAAGAATGGAGGACGTAGTGTAGTGTTGACGAAGGAGGCAATCACTGGCACATTCGCCGCCCATTTAAAAAAAAATTATGGGTCCGTACTCCGAACCTATTCAGGGTTTTACAAAACCATTCTATTGGGTTTTTACGAACTCATTATATTGGGTACCCATTACATTGGTTTCGTAAAACGTAAAACCCATTACAATGGGGAATCGAAACCACGCCATCCACACACTAACATCACCCACCCACGAAATATAATGGGGAATGAAAAACCCACTATATTGTGGAGAATATGTGCAGTGATTGCCTCCTTCGTTTACACTACTATAGTCTGGCCAGTAGGAGTTTGGCATGGCATTTAAGGCGCGTTGCGTTGTTTACAGAATCTCGTTTTGCGATCGCTATAACTTGGAACAAACTCCTCTGTAGGTTTCTAAGTCATGAACTCACTTTTCCACTGCAAAATTGGCCAAAAACAGAGTAACATAGATATGGCAGATTCAATAAACCAAAATCAAAATTTGGAATTTATTTTGGTTCACTAAGTTTACCACTTTCAAATCCACGAATTTCTACGGTTTGCCAGTGCCAAAATGACTCTTTACCACCAGAGATGGGCCGAGACTGGATTGTTGGTGAAAACGAGACCGAGACCGAGACCGAGACTTAGAATTTTTTCCGAGACCGAGATCGAGACCGAGATTAGGGAATTTTGCCGAGACCGAGACCGAGATCGAGACCGAGACCGAGACTAAGTATTGGTATAAAAACTTATGGAATTTCGTTTGTGTTTTTTCTGATGGTCGTTTTTTATGAAAATTTTGATGGCGAAAACAGTGGCGAATAGGTGCTTCACTTCTATTTTCAACATTACATGGCTAAAATCGCCCCGCAGGGGAAATTTTTCATGATAGGCAGCTAAAATCTCAGCAGAAATGCATGAAAATTGCTTGTGAAAGCACGATTTCAATCTAGTCTCGGTCTCGCCTAAAATAGGCCCTAAAAGTTGCGAGACCGAGACCGAGACCGAGAATTTGAAAATTCTAAAGTCGAGACCGAGACCGAGACCGAGATCGCCAAAAATGACCGAGATTTCCGAGACCGAGACCGAGACCGAGAGTCTCGGCCCATCTCTATTTACCACTTGTGCTACCAAAAAATTTTGTTTCCAACAATATTTTGGAAGTGGTAAACTTAGTTGACCAAAAGAAATTGTGTATTTTGATTTTGGCTTATTGAGTCTGCCATGTGGATCTTGCTCACTTTTGGCCAATTTTTCAGTGGTAGAGTGAGTAAAAACTGTTGATCTGTGAGCACCTGAGAAAATCAGTGGTGGGACCCTGTGCTAAATTACACAACGCGCCCTAAATGCCATGCCAAACTCCTACTGGCCAGACTATAGGTAACCTCAATTCTTCCCTAAGCAAGATTATACATTTTTGATATTGCGAAGCAACCTAACCCTTATCTTTGATAATATAGTATTGAAGTAAAATTTTCAAAAAAGAGCCACATCGCGTCCAACTTCCATAGTCTTTCATCGATTGGTTGGTACGCGGCAGCCATCTAGCCGATGGTCACAGGTAGCCAACAGGCGGGGAGGTGACCTGGACCTACAAAAAGTGTTGCCAACCTTGCAAACAGGCAACAGGATTGCCTTGCCATTGTGCCGTCTTCGCTGGCCCTTGTCGCTGGCCCTACGTAAAGTTGAATGTCACACGACAAATGCAATACATAGGAGATTGTTTACGGCAGCCTACTATTCAAATTCAAATAAAGTGCAGTTCCTCGCTCACACACAGAAACTCCTCCAACTTTTTTCCATGCTGTCATCGTACTCGTTTGTTATTGCACATGACATCTCGTATGTTTTCGTGGCAACGGTGACGTCCTGTTCAAGACGTCAAGGAACCACGATGGCTGCAGATGTCATCAAGGTCGCAACTCGAAGAACAGGAGTTATCGAAGAAGAAAGGCGCTTATGGCTGGCAACTTCGGATGACGTCTGATGAGGCTCTGGAGAAAATGGCTGCTGAAATCCGTCGCAGGTTTTGTGCAAATTGACGCTACCCACGGTCAGACATGTTTGTCCTATCCGACATCCAGCTTGTTCAGTGATTGCACTTCAACTACCGCACGCTACGTAACGTACCCTTGGTCGCACTTCAATATTCGGAGTTGAGCCAATCTGACATGGAGGAGATAGATGACGCGCCATCCTAAGTTACGAGCTACGTCGATGCAAAGTAAGCTTTAGGCTACGTGTCACATTTTTTTGCGAGACCGTACCCCACAGGGTCGGCTGTAGGTGAAACCCACCTAGTCTCCTCCGAACCTTTAACAGCGCCCGTTATGGTGGCCGTGCCGTAAGGCACGACCAACAATGACCCGAACCAGGGAAGGGCCTGGCACGAAGCCGAACAGCCATCAGCGACCACTCGTCGGGGTGTGCTGACCCGAAGGAAAGCACTGGTGCCTTTAGAAGCCAGCGAGCGGGCGCACCATACTGCCGCTGAGGTTGCCAGTCGCTTTAATCCCACCTGGCGAGAGTGGGAACTCATGACGCAGAGGACGGCAGATCGGACGCAGCCCGTCTTACCGCCTGCGCCACGAGCGCGACCGTGTCACATTTTTTGCCGCGCCTGCTCCGTCCGACTTTCCCCCATTTACCATACATTCTTCTCTGTGTGCATTATTACTATCTCGCCTAGCAAGCTGTCCCCCATTTACCATACATTCTTCTCTGTGTGCATTATTACTATCTCGCCTATTGCATTATATTGTTGCTGCAAGCTGCGAGGTTCAGTTGCTGCGGCTGTTGGCTGTGTTGCCGTTTCGCAACAAGCCTCTGTAAAACTGATGGTTGTTTTTATTGTCTATGTGGAGTGTTTATCATGTTTGTATTGAAAGTTCTTATTTGTTTGAGAATTTGGTTATGTCTTTGGTGTTGGTAGGTGATATTATGGTAGGGGTTGTTGGTTTCATGATTATTATGTGGTATGTATGAAAGTAAGAATTTAAGTGCTTCTGTGATTTGATTGTTGTTATGTTTGATTATGTAATGTGATATCGAGTGTGGTGTGGTCTATGTGTGGATGTATGCGTAAGGCAACTTCCCATGGGGAACTTGTGTGCCCCTCGGAGGTTTTAGTGTGGTAGTTGTGTGTTTTAAGGATTTTGTTGTTTGTTTTGTGCGTAAGGCAAGTTCCCGTGGGGAACTTGGAGGCCCCTCGGAGAAGCTTTTATTTATGAGAAAGATATTTTATATTAACCGAAGTTGTCGGTGGACAAGTGGTTTAGATTACTAGTATTACTATATCCCTTTGCATTACAAGTGGACAGTTTGAAAAAACGCAGGCAGTATAGTACGCACCACGTGCAAAGTACGGCGCGCGCACGTGGGCAGCTGTGAAAACAGGCCTAAAACCGCCTTCCATTCCAGGCCAATGAATTATAAAAGTAAAAAATTGATAGGAAAGCCAAACCTGGTCAAAGAAGCCAATACAAAAATCAGGCCTAAAAGCGCCTTCAGGGCAATGAATAAAAGTAAAAAATGATAGGAAAAAGCTGAACCTGGTCAAAGAAGCCAATACAAAAGTCAGGCCTAAAAGCGCCTTCAGGGCAAAGAATAAAAGTAAAAAAATTGATATAAGGGAAAAACTGAACCTGGTCAAAGAAGCCAACACAAAAGTCAGGCCTAAAAGAGCCTTCAGGGCAATGAATAAAAGTAGAAAATTGATAGGAAAAACTGAACCTGGTCAAAGAAGCCGCAAACAAAAGTCAGGCCTAAAAGCGCCTTCAGGGCAATGAATAAAAGTAAAAAATGATAGGAAAAAGCTGAACCTGGTCAAAGAAGCCAATACAAAAGTCAGGCCTAAAAGCGCCTTCAGGGCAGAATAAAAGTAAAAAAATTGATATAAGGGAAAAACTGAACCTGGTCAAAGAAGCCAATACAAAAGTCAGGCCTAAAAGAGCCTTCAGGGCAATGAATAAAAGTAGAAAATTGATAGGAAAAACTGAACCTGGTCAAAGAAGCCGCAAGCAAAAGTCAGGCCTAAAAGCGCCTTGCAGGCCAATGAATAAAACTAAAAAATTGTTAGGAAAAAACTTAACCTGGTCAAATAAGCCAATACAAAAGTTAGGCTTGCCTTCAGGGCAATGAATAAAAGTAAAAAATTTCGTTCGAAAAGCAGGTATAATTCTGCGAAGAATGGCGATTTGAATAAAAAAACCGCTTGTAGCACTCAATACCTACGACTTGATACGTAAACCCACTGAACGAATGTACGAATTCTTGATACGATTTCCTTACGAACGTACAGTACTCGTCTTCAATCAAGACCGATTCGGATCCACAATCCAGCCAGATGAGGAGAAGTATAGACTGTACAATTAGGGGAGGACCGCCGGCGCACAGTATGGGGTGATCCAACCTGGTCTGACAGGACACCGCTAATAATAGTGAAAAAATTGATTCAAGGCGACCAGTTTTCATACAGCATTGGCACTACACAATTCAAGGGAGCGAAAAATCATGGAATCACGCACACCGGTGACATGGGTTGCACACAATGACAAAGAACACTGGAAATACAATGCAAATCATATGACCCCATTCAATATAGGTAACAGTTATCTTTTCTAACTTTTAGCTTCAAAACGTTGTTATGACAGGAATAGGACCCTTTCCACAAGCTGTTCATCTTCAATAAATGATGCCAAGAGTATTGCCTTGTTCTTGGCCATGCAGTTGAACAGTTTTGAGACCAGTCTAGCTGCAAAATTGTGTCCATCATTACCACAGTACAGTTTCTTGACAGATTGCTTCCAGCAGGCCATATTCCTGCAGCAGCTGGCAAATAACCAGCTCAAATATGGGCTTCTGAATCCAGGTGCTTGCTTCTCCATTTTTGTGATAGCAGCAAACATTTCCCAGTGCAGCTCAATGCCATGCCATGGGCCAGAGGATGGTTTGATTTGATGAGTCCACCATAATGCACCTGCGCCAAAAATGCATTAAGTTGCATCCATATCCAAGCAACAATCATTGTTATGTGTCCGACCTTACACAAACGCCCAATGTCCAAGGACAAAAGCCCAAAAATTGTTTTAACAGTACATCTTATGCCATGGAATTTTAAGTTTGCTGTGGAACTCTTTCCCAGTTTGTATGTACAGTGTTTAGGAGCAAAATAGGAGCACTGCCATGAAGCATGCAGATAAGTCCATATTTGTCTTTCTATCTTATACAACACGACTTGAGTTCCATAGCAAACTCTTAATGGCCAGACTATTGATCCTTGCGCTAAGACTTTGGGTAGTCACAAGGTGGCCCAGCAGTTTTAACACATACTATGACTTGGCGTCATTGTTGGCAAAAAAATTGTTGTCCATTTATATATCTTTGTTGTTGGTTTGTTGTCAGTTTGTTGAAGAATGAACAACAAACTGACAAGACCCATATATAAATGAACAACAAACCAACAACAGCTGAACAACTTGTTGCCCACAATGACGCCAGGTCTCAGTATGCATCAAATCAGTGTCAAAGGGGATGTGGATGGCTTTCACTAAATACCACAGGGCCACCTTGCACCCACCCAAAAGTCTTAGCGCAACCAGTGAATAGTAGTACTAGTCTGTCCAGCAAGAGTTGTCTCTGGGCCATTGTACATGCTGCAAAAAAACTCCTTCAAAACAGATTTTCTCACCAATTTGATGTGTTTCTTTCGTCAATGGGACCATGGAAAAGGCCCAGAGATAACTCGCTCCTCAAGGATCAAATGCTATCGATATGGACCAGTTGCATTGTTGCGACAGGGTTAGCTGTCACTAAATATTGCAGGGTCTAATTTTACCCACACTTGTGACAACGCAACTGATCCATATCCATACTATCATGTTTTGCAGCCTCGACTCCAATCACAGACATTGCCAAATTTCCACCTCCCTCCACAGAACATAATTTGAACCTAAAGTACAAATTATATTTCGGGGACCCACGTATTATTTATCTCGAGAACTACGTGACGTAGAGCAAAGCGGTCAAAACTCCACGGTTAACTTTAGCTCGCCTCTCCAATAAAAAAAACCGTTTGTCTCCAGCTGCTCTCAGTCTCGAGATATCGCCAAATTCCTTCACTACTAAAATCGGCAAATCCACGTCGACACCAAAATCAAAGGAAAATCAAAACTAAAGCACGCAAAGGAAAGTTGTTGTAAACTGCTACAAACTATCGAAGCAAAGCTTGCCACGCAAGCAAATCTTATCCGCATCAATAATTTTCGCATGAAAACTGGTTTGCGTTTTCAAAACGCTAATTTTTGGCGATAAAAATCGTGAAAAGAATCAACTTTTTCTTTCTGTTTCGTTTTTTGTTCGGGCGTAAAATGTGCCACGCCACTGTCGTTCCTTTGCGTGCTTTAGTTTTGATTTTCCTTTGATTTTGGTGTCGACGTGGATTTGCCGATTTTAGTAGTGAAGGAATTTGGCGATATCTCGAGACTGAGAGCAGCTGGAGACAAACGGTTTTTTTTATTGGAGAGGCGAGCTAAAGTTAACCGTGGAGTTTTGACCGCTTTGCTCTACGTCACGTAGTTCTCGAGATAAATAATACGTGGGTCCCCGAAATATAATTTGTACTATAGTCGATTTTTCGGCATGTGTGGAGATATGACACCATACGTGATAGGAGTTGAGGCTGAAAAACCCTGTATAAGGGGGGTTAAACATGAGGCTTTAGAGTTACAGCATGTACCTTTTTGAAGGCGTTTGTTTCATCTCTTTCTTCCCCACACTGTCATTGTCTTGTCGCTGCTTGCTGTTGCCTTTTCTCTTTGTCTTCTTTATCAGCTCCTGTTCTCAATGGGCCCACCAATAGCACAGGTAGAGACAGAATAGAGTAAATGAGGTTGAGGAGTGGCCTAATAATATGACCAGAGGCCTCAAAAAGTCCGCTGAGCATGATGCAGTTGTTTCTCTTTGGACTCCACTGCTTCGCTTCATCCCCACGGCATGATTTGATACTTCCTGCTTTCGTTGCATTGCGTTTCTTACTTCCGTTTCCGTTGCAACGAAGACGAAAGATAAAGAGATCAAAGACACTACAATGGGGAGGACGACCAGCTCCCAGTACAGGATGTCCAACGTGGGACCAGCTCACAGTACAGGATGCCCAACGTGGCTGCGCTTGCAAAACATTTTCTTCACCGTTTCTTCCTCTATAGCCCATTCAATTTGCCAGTGGAATGAATAGAGAATCATCCGCAGAAATTATTTGAATATTTTTCAAAAAAGTAGCACGTACCCCTAGAGCGCGCGCTCCTCTTCGCTGCGTGAACGTCGCTTCGCTTCGCTTTGGGTGCGCCCATCACGCGCACTGAAGCGGAGCGCGCAGTCTAGGGGTACGTGTAAATTGTGCTCGTCTCGTGGCAAATTATTTTGCAAAATATGGACAAGCCCACGTTGGATCACCCCATACTGTGCGCCGGCGGTCCTCCCCTAATTGTACAGTCTATACAGGGGGCCCCGCCGGGCCGGGGCGGGGCGGGGGGGGCGGGGGGCCTGCGCGCCTGCGCGCCTGCGGGCCCGGGCCCGGGGGCGGGCGAAGTAGGGGTGGGGGAGTGGGGAATTGGAGAGAAGAAATGCGGTGTGAGAGAGGGAGAGGGAGGGGCGCGAAGGTGGGGGTGTGTGTTTGGGGTGGGTGTTTGTTGGGGGTGTTTGGTGTGGGTTTTTGTACCCCCGTTGGTGTGTAGAGACCCCGCTTTGGTAGGTCCCCCTTTTTTAGAGTGGGTAGGGGGGGGGGGTGGGGGGGGTGGGGGTTTGGCAGCGACCACGCGCCGGAGTGTGAGGTGTTTTTTGTTTTTGTTCCCATTTTTTGTTGTGGTTTGGGCGTTGAAAAAAAGTAAGGAAATGGAGGGTGGAGGGAGGGGGGCGGGAGGGTAGATTTGGTGTGCTTTTGGTGTGAGAGCAGAAATATAGTTCTATCTAGAGCGATAGAAAGAGAGAGAGAAGGTACTGAGGACGGGACGGAAGGGAAGGGGGGGATGGCAAGGGAGCGGGGGGGAGGGGGGGAGGGGAAAGTGGGATAGATGGTGGAGAGAACACTTTAGTCAAAATGTAGGTGGGGGGAAAGGGGGAGTAGGGGTGCTGTATGCTCCGCCCTACATGTCGCTGTTCTGCTGTTGTTTTGTTGGTGTGGGTGGGGGGGTGTATGGTGTCATGTTTCTTGTTTTTTCTTTTCGCGGGCCCCGGGGGGAAAAAGGGGGAAAAGGGGGAAAGCTCTCCCCCCCTCCCCCGTCTTTTGTTGCTGTTGTCTCTGAAAGGGGAGGGCAAAAATAGTGGTGGTGTGTTGTTTCTGCTGGCTGCTTGGTAGTAATTTGAAAAAAAGTCTTTTTTAAAGAAAGTGCAACTCCCCCCTCCTCAGGAGACCTGCAAAAAACCCGACCTTTAGTGTAAAATTTTTGAGATTTTTAAAACTTTTCGATTTCCGTCCTATGCTTCGCGTGTTGAAGAACGGAATCTAAGCCGCACCTGGTCTGGCCGTTTGATGTTATGCGCAAAATGACGGGTCCATATTGAAGGATTTGTTAATTTAGCTGTCCATGGGTTATTGGGAGGTTATTTAGGTCTGACCCATCAGTAACGGAGATAAGTTAGAATTGCATTTCACAGCAATAGGTGGCCAGGAAGCAGTATCGGCAGGTAGATACAGTGTCGGCAGACGTCAAAGGCGAATCACATGTCTCGCTTATTGTTCATGTCTCACACAGGAGTCAAGCCGAAACTACACCTTTTCGTTGTGGGTCAAACCTGCTTCAGTGGGTAAAGATGGCCATGGCACCCGATCGTTACGCCGGGGTACCGCAGCAGACAAATTATGCATGCAAGTGGCAGTTGTGGCATATGTATGATTGGTTGTTTTGTGCACAAACAAGGTTAGGCTAGACAGAGGCTGTGTACACAGGCTAAGGCTTAGGCCTAAGCCTGAGCTAAGGCTTAGGCCTAAGCCTGAGCCTAAGCCTAAGCTTAGCCTAAGTATGTAGGAGTGGAACACAAGACACAATCGTGGCAATAATACAAAAATACCACATAACGTACCCCAGCGTTATCAGCAGAACACAAAAGAGCAAGACTTCAGAGTCAAGACACAATAACCTTGAATTAGGCTATTGTCACTAGTATGCAAAAATTTGTCCCGCTATGGTACCGCGGCGTAATGATCGGGTGCCATCTTTACCCAATGAAGCAGGTTTGCCCCACAACAAAAAGGTGTAGTTTCGGTTTGACTCCTGTGTGAGACATGAACAATAAGCGAGACATGTGATTCGCCTTTGACATCTGCTGACACTGTATCTACCTGCCGATACTGCTTCCTGGCCACCTATTGCTGTGAAATGCAATTCTAACTGATCTCCGTTACTGATGGGTCAGACCTAAATAACCTCCCAATAACCACCCAATAACCACTCAACATAACCACTCAGCGAAATCGAACACCTCCCAAAAAGAAAAGTAGAAAGTCGAAGTCGAACGAAGTAACGGTGCGAGTGCGGATGGAATCCATCATTGACCCCTTTGACTTAGATTAGCCGCACCAGGGTCAGGGTCTCGAAGCGAACGAAGACGCGCGCGTCGTCGTCTTCGTATTTACTACGTACGTAACCTACCGTAGTAATCTCGTTTTCGCTTCGAATCCTGTCCCTGGTGCGGCTAATCTATAGTAAGTCATGGGTCGATCATGGATGGAGCACAGAAGTAGAAGAAGAGCGGGAGAAAGGAGGAAAGCAAGAAGGACAACGTGAACGTTGGGAATGGCAACAGATGGTGCAAAGAACGTGAACGATTCTTCCTCCTCGGCGGCGGCGCGAAGTCGTCGATCGGCGCCGGAGCGTCCGCGGACGCCGACGGACTTGCGAGAGCTGCGACTGGCCATCGAGGAGAGTCGGAAGTCCTACGAACAGGAGCAGCTGCGTCGCTCTCTGCGAAGCGACGCAAGCGGCACCGATTCTGCTTCGGCCCGACTGACGACGCTGCCGTTTTCCCTCACACCAGAGAGCGTGCGGCGTAGTTCGAGCAGCGACGCCCTCTGCTCTCCCGCCTCCTCTTTGTGCCGTGGAGTTGGAGAAAGAGGAGACGGAGTGTGGACGGAAAAGGAGGAGGAAGACGGCAGCGACTTTGACCTAATGCAACACGAGAACCCGGAGGCCTTGCAACAAAGGGAGAAGCTCAAGTACATTCTCGACCTAGTGCACGGCCTTCCGGAGAGAGTGAGCAGTCAGGCTCATGCAGAACCTGGCGCTGCCAGCGACGTGCAACAACAAACTGTTCCTGTTCTATCTCACAAACCTCTGACCCACCCTCCTATATCATCCGTTCCCAGTAGTTTGCTACTGTTAGGCGGCAATACGGGCTCCTCCACCTTCGCGATGGGTGGTCAGTTTATGGCCAGTAGTACGCAGCCTTCGGTTTCACTTATGCATCAGCAGCCGCCGGCTGCTTCTGTTGCGCCGCCTTCGTCCCACAGTGCCATTACTGCAAACCTGCCTTCTTCCGCCTCTTCCTCGCGGCTTTCATTCTTTTCTAACCTTGGTACTACTGCTACCAGCCCGCCTGCCTTGCAGCAGAAATCATTCACTTCTCAGCCTACAACGTCGACTGCTACGAGACATGAAGGAGACGAAGCAGACTTGACTGTGCGATGGAGAAGACCGTCTTCAGAACCCCAAACACTGACTGCCTTGCTGCAGAATCCTTTTCGCAACTCCTGCTGGATGAACAATGGCGACTTGATCGATTTGGGTCAACGACAAAGCCAGAAACTTCGGTCAAAAACGTACTACATACTGGTTGTTGCCTTTTAGCTTTGTTTTTTTGTTAATACCTACCACACCTGTCTCTCATAGAGGTTGACAAGTTGCAGCCACTGTTTTCACGTTGCTGACAACATTGTTGTAGTATACGGGAAATGACAACTTTTTGCCAGTACTTGTTGTCCTTTCTGCTACAAGATATCTATTTGTCAGCAAAGTGACAACAGTTCTGCAACTTGTTGATCTGTATGAGAGAAAGGCGCGGAAGGTGTTAACACATACCCCGAGGAGCCGTCATATTGTTGTCAACAACTCGTTCATTTTGTTTTTCGTTTTGTTGCCCGTTTTTGTATGGTTGTTGTCGGTTCGGACAACAATGGTACAAAAACGGACAACAAACGAACAACAAAGGAACGAGTTGTTGACAACAATGGCGGCTCCTCGGGGTATGTGTTAAGAAGATCTACCGTATTTTTGGGTGTATATCCCCCCTATTGTATATCCCCCCCTAGTGTATGTATAACCCCCATTGGCAAAACATAAATTTTGTCCTTTGTATATCCCCCCTGGTGTATAACCCCCCATGTACTGTAAGTGTAAGGTACCTGACCTACATACCTATGTAGCTGGTCCTATGCTAGCTATAGCTACTCCTACACCATGCTGCTATGCCTGTAGGCTTAGCTGAGCATGTCTTGTACTAGAATAACCCTGTTTTGACCGCGATTATGCCCTAAAGCACATTCTTTTGACCTAAAAAACATGCCTCTGCACACCTCTCACAAACATAAATTTTGTCCTATGTATATCCCCACCCATTGTATATCCCCCCCCCTAGTGTATAACCCCCATTGGACCTCTCAATTTTTGTATACCCCCATGGGGCTATACACCCAAAAATACGGTACCTAGGGGCGGGTTATTATTGCCATCGCGTATCGAATTTGTTTCGAAACAGAAAGCTATTTGTTATCTTGACACGAGTGCATGCATGGCGTGCGCATGCAACCATGCAACGATGGGTATGATGAGTGTTGATGTCCAGTCGAATCAGTTTCGCGTGTTGACAACTGCCCTGGCCTGAGTCTGACGTTGTGTTTTGCTTTCTGTTTTTTTTTTCTTTTATGTTTACCTAGGTGTTGTTATCTCCCCGCCGAGCCTATGTTGCAAGCTTCACTTGCGCATGGTTGTTGGAGGGAGCGACCACGTGTTTGTGTTGTATGTACATTGTTTTGCCAACGCAAACGTTGTTCAACGAAAACTTCTGTTTATCGATGATTGCATGCACACAAAAACAAAGAGATATGTTGATTGCCTATTCTTCCATTTTGACCTGAAAATAAGCTTCGTGTATGAATGAATAGGCCAAAATTTTGTAGCGACTAATTGTTCGGCAGTTGTTTCTGCACGCGAAATGGATTTCCCTCATCATTGGGCGGGCAGCAATCCTGGCAACGAGACGACGCTCGCATTCTTTCTCGTATGAACATGAAATTTGCATACTACCCCCACAAGACAACTCCACTGCCCGATGGCCCTTTCTTCGTGGTAACTGTTGAATTTGCATTGGGGGTTCAGAGCACTCGATCGTTTCTTTCCAATCCATATCGATGCGCGGTGGCACAGCCTGATCTTTTGTGTAATCTCTGAACGTATATGATGAGTAGGAGGAAGCGTGGTGAGTGATGTTGGGCTTGTGCTGTTGCAGAAGCGGAGATGCACCGTCGGAACATCGAGTGAGGGTATTTTGTTCGCCGGAGGATGAGGATTTCTTCGACGAGTTTGATCCGTTGGCCAGCAAATATCGAAGACTGAGGCAGCAGCAAGAAGCGTCTCCGCCAGCTGAAGACGAATCCACTGCTTCTACTTCCTCGGAACATGTTGCTGGAGGGACGACGACGACAACTGGCTTGCAGCCCGCCCGGCCGAAAGGGGATGCGTTTGCCCGCGAGCTGGAGAATCGACGGAATCGAGAGCGGGAGAGGCAGCAGCGCTTGGAGCGAGAGGCCGCCGTCCTCCTCTCGCCGGAGCAATTGCACTCCCAGGAACGCACCTCTGAACTGCAGACTCAAGTACGTATGAAGATATAGCATAAAAACGTAGCGAGATAGCAAAGTAACAGGCATGTGCTCTACTATAATAGTCTGGTCAGAAAGAGTTGGCTATGGGACTCAAGTCGTCCTGCGTAGTTTGCATGTATTTCTGCTAAGTAGGAGTACACGAAGCATGGACAGAAATCCGCATTTGTGAATCTTACGCAACGCGCCTTGAATGCCAGCGAACTCCTATGTACTGGCCAGACTATAGGTACGCAAGTGGTTTATTTACGGGATACGGTCACTTGGTTTCCGGTCACTTCGTTTGCGGTTGCGCAACGAAAGTATAATTGCCTCGAGATAATGGTAGACGGAGGAGAGGCGTTTATTTTCTCTGGTCACTCCTTGGGCTGGGTTTTCCAGTTATCTTGTCTATTGCCTTTGGTCTCTTTCTGTTTGGACAGCGGGAAGCGCGCCTCGCGCGATGACCATTCTCTTTCTCCTCCCTCCCTCCCTGTCCGTCCACTACTAACGTATTTTATACGGGCGCTCAACCAGAGATGACCAACACATTATCGATCCGCCCGCCGGTCTACTATTGTCCCGCAGCAATATTACTCACGACGAAGTGACCGCGGCAACGAATGGTCCGCAACGAAAAAAACCGCAACGAAGTGACCGCGAACCTTATTTACGTCGTTTACAGATGATGTCCATACGCCGCTACATCTGGGAACAGACACGTGGCGAGGGAGCGTCTTGGTCGCTGTGGCGTAATTTGATCGTGAGCGGACGCGTGGCCTATCCGCCTCCGTCCACTGTGGACTCTGTGAAGCTGGTGATTTTCGCGGATCGCGAGTTGCGCCAGTCTGTGCAGCCTCAGAGCCTGAACTCCGCTGTGTCTGAACAACCGTCATCCCCGTCTGCTCCCACCACCGTCGACCATATCAGCTTTACCTGTCACCTCTCCTCCACTGTGCTACAGATCCTTGGTAGCGCCGTCGTCTCATTCTTTCCTGCCGATTTCTCCGCGCTCAGCCTGGACACGTTTGCACTAAAGGTATTTTTAGGAGTGCCGAGAAGAGATCACGATTTGATGACAGATTATTGGTTGCCCTTCGATTTACTATATTAAAGTAAGACCAGAATTGCTGGGACCCATGCATTATTTATCTCGAGAACTATGCGACGTAGAGCAAAGCGGTGAAAACTTCCACGGATAACTTTAGCTCGCCTCTCCAATAAAAAAAGTCGTTTGATTCTATCTGCTCTCAGTGTCGAGATCTCGCCGATTTCCTTCAGTACTAAAATCATGTCACCATTTGGCAGACGCTAAACCACGCAAACCACGACACCCCACGACCCTGTACGACCGATGCCCATTTTTATCGTTTTCATCACGTATGCATATTTCTACCACTTTTGATTTTTCGGGCGTTTGCGAGGTTTAGAATTGCCCAATGGTCGACGTCGATTTCGCCGATTTTAGTACTGAAGGAAATCGGCGAGATCTCGACACTGAGAGCAGATAGAATCAAACGGCTTTTTTTATTGGAGAGGCGAGCTAATGTTAACCGTGGAAGTTTTGACCGCTTTGCTCTACGTCGCGTAGTTCTCGAGATAAATATTGCATGGGTCCCAGCAATGAAGGAGTTTGCAAATAACTTCCGCGGGCAAGGGTTGTCGTATTTTTTGAAATGTTGTGTATATTTTGTAATGATGTAACGGATAATTGTTGTCACGGTACAGCAGGTTATATTGATAAAGAACATCTTGTCGCTCAAGAAGCTCTTGTCAGTTGCTAACCTGCTGTATTTATAAAGCAAAACATAGCAACAATTTACCCGTTACGTGCCAAAAATAATTACAAAATATACACAACATTTCAAAAATACGACACCCCTTGCCGCGGAAGTTATTTGCAAATTCTCGATTCTGGTCTTACTTTAGTTGTTGATATGTTCATCCTGGGTGGTCGCAAGAAGGTGGTTTCTTGATTTTTGGTGTGTTTTTAGATAGGTAAGTCGGCGCTTTTGTTCACGTCTTTCAGGACGATCGGGGAGCAAAAACTGCTGCAATGAAGGTGAAAGAAGTCGACAGATCCTGCCGGCTTTTCCGATCTAAAAAAACACAAGCAGGGGCCACCTTGCGATGCGTGCGACCACCCAACATCAATAAACTCAAAACTAATGACCTATCTTCAGCAACCGACTACATTATGCTTAGTTGTTTGTCTGTGTGTGGTGTGGTAGGTATACGGGTTGGAGGAGTACCTTCTACCGGAGTCTACGCTAGGCAGTTACGCGTACGTGCACGGCTGTATTTCGCGCGCCGGCGATATCAAGCTTCAGCTGACTCGACTTCCCTTCACTGACAGCCGGGACGCGCCCCGGGAATTGGTGCAGCCCTCCTGCTGCAAAACTTTCACCTGTGTTAACCAGAAAGACCTGGACTTCTTGCTGGACCTGCTCAAAGCAGAACTGCACAAGACCAAGGAGTCTGTTGCGAAACCTGGTGAGTAGCGTTGTACTATACATACGTAAGGCTAAGGATAGTCCATGCAGCGAGAGTTTTCTTTGTATCTTTGCTCGTGCTGCCTGATATAGAAATCAGCGTTCTCAGCCGGACTCAAAATAAATTGCTCAGCACGGTTAGCTAAGGCGCAGAGACAATAGGTGTGGTTGAAATTTGAAAAATGAGGGTGTAATGGTGTCTGTCCTCAAACATTATTTTTGCATTTGGGAAAGTTTCTCTTCACCACATTCAAAACGGCACCTTCCCTGGCGTTCCGGCATACATATGCGAAGGTGTCACCAAAAACTTAAATATGGGAACTTTACACAACGAACGAAAACGACACCTATTTGTACGTCGCGCCGTTCTTTTCTTATTTCATCCATTGTTCTCTATTCTCGCTGGACGGACTATTCTTACTCTTGGTTCAACTCTGTTCTAGTTATTCCTATGCTCAAGTGCATGGGGTAAACCCGGCCATGGAAAATTGGTTGCCCAAGTTTCAGGGCTGATTTTACAGCAACCAATGAATCATCAAAACAAATATCACAACTACCTCATTCTTGAACTCTGCTCTTTCAAATGAGCTATTTGGTTCGTAATTTACTGAAACAGCAAGTTCAAAGGCGCTTAGATGCCCGGGTTTATCCCATGGCCGAGTTTACCCCACAGTACCCTTCATTGTTCAGGAATTACTAGTCTCGAAGCGGGAGACGTTGGTACAGGCGGTGAAAGCCTGTGTTCTACGCTGCACAATGTGGAGCCGCCCAGTCTGCGAGAGGCTGTGAAAGACTACGGGGACATGTGCCAAATGGTACGCGAGCGAACAGCAACCACGTGTTCCGTGGTGTAGTTATTCTGCCAGTATCCACCATATGCAGTAAGGCGATTGGGTTGGTCGATGGCGACCCCGCGGCATTTAGTGAAACTTTGGATCGGTGTCTGCAGGGTCGTCGACCTTGTTCAATCATCTGGGAGTGGAAAAGGAGCGAGTGAAAAGAAGAATTGACAACAAATGACGTCGACGACCTCATAAACATCGATCCAAACTTTCACTAAATGCCGCGGGGTCGCCATCGACCAACCCAATTGCCTTACTGCATATGGTGGATAGCTGGATGTGATTTAGATTCGCCTTTTGCAGATAACCGAAGAGCGAAAAGCTTACGAGCGTAGCTTTCGAGGATACATCAGAGGAAGCCAGCATTCCCCTTATAGGTATCAAAACTAATGATTACCTACCCGATCAATAATGTGCCACAGACGTGGTGAGTAAACTCCCGGGGAATACCCCGTTAGCATGTGGTGATGAAGCATAGGAGGGAGGCCGGTGAATTCCCGGGGAGTTTGAAACTCACCTCGTGTGAAAAGGTGAGAAAAATTTGCGCGCGTGGGAGCAAGTGAGAGTGCTCTACACGCAAGACAGAATTCGAAGTTCAAACTCACCGTGAATTCACCCATGAGGTTGCTCACCACGTGTGTAATATAATGCATTGGTGTCTGCTACTTATTCGCATCATAATGCAGGATGCCGTCATTCCTGGACGCGAAATTCCAAGCTGCGGAGAGCCGAGTACTGGGCGGTGTGTGTGATTTGGTGAGCGCTTATTGCGCATCCAGCAGTGCGGAATACGCGATTGCGCCGAAGACGTCGGAAGAAAATGGGGCAGCTGCGATGGATTTAGGAAGTTTGGAGGAGATGACGCTGCTTCAGGTGCACTCCGTTCACGGTCTGCCTGGTCACTGGAAGCAGAGCGGGTGAGCAGGAATACCTACTACTTGCGCTTTGTGACTAACGTGTCCGACCGGATGCCCAGTACATAGGGTACTGTGGGGTAAACCCGGACACGAGGGTAAACCCGGACACCTAGTATATCTCAGCAGCCATACGACCGATTGATAAAAGAATTTTACCAATCGATTCCTTGAACTACCATGAACTTTCAAATAGCTTTCAAGCTTTCCTCTTTCAAATGAGCTACCATGTTCATTATTCGCTGAAACGGCAAGTTCAGAAAAGCTTAGGTGTCCGGGTTTACCCCGTGTCCGGGTTTACCCCACAGTACCCTACACTAAATCAAATACAGTAATGGAGCATGCGCATTCGGCCAGCCAAGTCCGTCCGTCCCGTTACAGCGCAAGTAGTGGATAAACTTATGGAGATACCAAGCGAATGTAGGGTACTGTGGGGTAAACCGGGCCACCTAGACTCCTGTGAATTTGCTGTTTCAGCAAATGATGAAACGAATAGCTCTTTTGAAAGAGGAGAGTTCAAGGCATCGATTGATATCCTACTTGTCTCAGTCGGTCCCTCGGTTGCTAAGATATGCAGCTTTGAAACTTTGGTGGCCGGATTTTCCCATGGCCGGGTTTGCCCCACTGTACCCTACACAACATTCGCTGCGAAGCGAGTGCCCGTTATTTTCTTGTACCTATCAGCTGCATCATAGGTTTGACAAGTGATTGCCTCTTCGTTTACCCTGCGTCCTCCATTCTTCCCCTAAGCCCAATTAGTATTATTGATTACAGGTTTGACAAGTTTTTCCTGGACTGCGCCCTGTTTCACGGCTGTCGTGAGTTGTGCCCCGGCGACCGGACGGAAGTTTCCAGCAGTCTGAATGGCTCCACCTTTTTCCACTGTCTCCCCGTGGACAAGTGGGTGAGTCCGTCCGACATGCGTGCAGCAATGTATACACCTGTTGCGCTAAGACTATTGGTGGGTGGTCGCGAGGTGGCCGGCCGCGAGTTTAGATGGGTGGTAGCTTGGTAGCTCGCTCCTTTTCCGCTCTCAGATGACTGAACGACGTCAGCAACACACTAAATACCGCGGGGCCACTTGGCGAGCGACCACCACCCAAAAATCTGAGCGCAAGTAGCGAATAGTTGCCGTACCGGCGGTATGTATGTCTATGTCGTTGTCTGCTTATGCAGATCCAATTCGAATGTCCCATGTGCGTGCTGCCGAGAGAGAGCGTTCTGTTTGTGGCATTGTACGGCAGCAAGCTGGTAGCGAATGCCTCTGCCTCCTCTACCACCACCACCACTACAACTTCTTCTTCTTCTTCTGCTTCTACTGTTACTCCAGTGTCGCCGGTCGATTCTCTTCTGGGCTGGTCCTATCTCACGTTGTTTAGCTCGGAAAGGTTGCATTGCCATCTATTTTTTACCGTCTATGCAACCTGACTTGCTGATTTGTATGCATGCGACGCTGTACATAATATTAGACGACATCAGACAGGATAACTTACTCGTAACGGGCATATTGATGTTTCGTGTTGGAACATAAGAACCGATAAGTACAGACCGACTAGAACTCCCACCTGCTAAGCAGTCTGGCCGCGTGAGTACTTTTACTCGCACCGAACATCTTCTCGTCACTTGCACACGCGCGTTCACACGAGCTGTTGCTTTCTCGTACCGAGCAAGGGGCGAGAAAATGCGGCCGTACTCGTGGTTGCTCTGTTTCAGCACAAAATACAGATTTGCTCGTTACGAGTAAGTTGCCCCGTATTATGTCGTGTACTGTGTGGTATGAGGAATGATGTTTGATGGTTTTTAAGGGAATTGCGTCAGGGTTTCTTTTGTCTTCCGTTGCGCGCTAATCAAGTGCAGTGCTGGGGTCCGCGTCCGCTGCTTTGCGAAGGAAGCGACGCCGCCAGTGTCTTGGTAAGTGAGTTGCTGCGTCACTGGGGCGCTACAGACGTGAACGCAGAATTCGCTCCGAATTCGGAGCCCTGACTATGCTTCAACATGCAAAATTACCGAGTTCGCTCCGAACTCGCTCCGTTTTTCGTTCGGAACGTGCGTGTGAACAACCGAGTTTGGAATTCGAAGTCGTGTGAGTCATTGACGTTCGTTTTCGGATCAAAGCAAAGTCATTCCAAACTCGGAGCGAACTCGGAGCACGTCTGTAGCGGGCCACTGTTTCTTTACTATGGCAGGGTACTGTGGGGTACGCCCGGCCATGGCGTAAATCCGGCCACCTACGTTTCTTTCAACTTGCTGCTTTCAGCAAATGATGAACCAAATGGCTCATTTGAAAGAGGAGAGTTCCAAGGAATCGATTGATGTAATATTTGTCTCAATCGGTCAATTGGCTGCACTGTGCAGCCCTGAAACTTAGGTGGCCGATGTATGGACGGCGTGGATTCCACGCGAAAAATTCTTGCGCGTGTGAAAATCGGCATTTTCTCAGCTGTGATTGTGTGGTTGTAGGTATCTTTGCCGTCTTTCGGTTGTCCAGTTCTCTTTCCCCATATTGATTCGCTATCTTCGTCAGCCAGGTACGTACGTATGCACGTATACATAATATGTAGGCCTACATACCAAGCGTAACCTTCGCTTATGCGTCGAATAAGGTTGTTGAGAGACGTGCTGAGAGATTGTGTGTGGTCACCACACGAGCTGACCCCTCCTTTTTCAGTGCGTTTTTAGATCGCATTCGACGTCCTTTAGTCATTTTTTTCTTCTAATTTCTCGCGCTTTCTTTCCGCTCCCAGATGTCTAATCAAAGTCAACGGCCCCGCCGGCACTGATCAAAGAGCGCGCTGAAAAACAGAGGGGTCAGCACGCGACCACGCATCATAAATCTGAGCGCCAGAAGCGAATAGGACAGCGCAAAGCACTGTTGCATTTTTAGGACAAGTCGCCAGTTTGAGAGTTTGGACTTGGAGACTCAGGATTTGTTGTCGGAGCTGTTGGATTCGCGAAATCAGAGAGTGGAGAACGCGTAAGAAAAAACTACAGTTACACTATGCCTATAGTTATTCGACGATAAAGGTCGATTAAATTTTTGGATTGAAGCGGTCCTCGGGTTCCCAAATCCGTCTTCAGTACTGAACTTTGCACACGGACATCTCTTGAACGGATAGGAATTTTGAAAAGCGATGTTTTGTGAAAGACTTGGTTAAAAATATTGGTTTTGAGCTCAAAATGCGAAAGTCGGTGTTAGTTAGCAGGGGAGCGCTTGCCTTTAAGGTTTTCGACAGACGAGACGGAGTTGCTGTGGGAGAAGCGGCATTATCTGACGGAGAAGCCGGAGGCGCTGTCGCTGGTTCTGCGCGCCGCCGTCGCCTGGGACTGGGCCTGTCTGCCCAACATCTACCGTCTGCTGGAGGACTGGAGGCCGTTGCGACCCGTGGAAGCGATGGAACTCTTGCTTCCTGAGTTTCCCGACCGTCGCATTCGTCGCAAGGCGTTGGAATGGATCAGGGTGGCGCCGGTAGACGAGCTTCTCGGCTACATTCCTCAGCTGACGGAGGTAGTAGGGGAATTATGAACAGGGTTTTTAGCACATACCAGGAGGCTTCTTCGGTTTTGCTCGACCACGGTGATTTGGTAGTCCTCTGTTTTATATGTACCTACGTACACAGCGGTCCACGCGCGCCGTAGAGTCCAACTGCCATAAGGAAATCTCTTTAGCAACTGTCTACGCACGCGCCGCACTTTGTACAGTGTAGATCCGCTAGTGCAGATACAAAATCACCGTGGTCGGCAAAGCCGAAATTTCCAGGTACCGTCGTGAGTGAGGCCAACCATGGATGGTACGGTTGTAACCCTGTGCCTTACTGTGTCGCCTTGGAGTCAATATGTGCTGTACCGTACACATACGATACCGTGTTTACCGCTGCATAGTCCCACCCATGCACTACCGTATTTTTGGGTGTATAGCCCCATGGGGCTATACAAAAATCGAGAGGTCTGATGGGGGGTTATACACTGGGGGGGGGATATACACTGGGGGGGGGGATATACATGGGACAAAATTTATGTTTTTGAGAGGTGTGTAGAGGCATGTTTTTGAGGTCAAAAGTAAGTGTTTTAGGGCATAATCGCGGTCAAAACAGGGTTATTCTAGTACAAGACATGCTCAGCTAAGCTTGTAGGCCTAGTAGCTTGGTGTAGGAGTAGCTATAGCTAGCTTATGACGAGCTTACATAGGTAGGCTAGGTACCTTCCAGTACATGGGGGGTTATACACCAGGGGGGGATATACACTGGGGAGAATACGCGGATTAAAACGCCGGCAGTTGTTTGCTTGCACTTAGGCTCTGCGCTTCGAACTGTACGAGGATTCGGATCTGGCGAAGACGCTGCTGTCGTTTGCGGTGACGGACCGGCGCATGGCCTACGAGCTGTACTGGCAGCTGGAGCAGCGGCGTCTGCGTCGCGGCGCATTCGGGAGTCGGTGTCGTCTCCTGCAACAGGAGCTCTTCTTCGCCCTTCCGCCCTCCTTCCATCAAGAGATCGCCCGACAACAGGCGCTCATTCGGAAACTGGACACGGCCGCTGAGGTGGTCAAAGATACCCAGGACGACAATAGAAAGGTACAGCTGCATTCGTACATATGTAGGTTCACTCACAAGTACTGGAAAGCTCGGTTACGAAGGCTCCACGCGTGTAGTAGTTTAGCGAATAGGGTTTGCTTAAATAAGGAAAGTGTCAAGAAAGTTTGTAGCCTACCTACTTGAGAACTCTTCACATCGTACAAAAGGACGCTTTATTCGCGGTCCAAAATTTGTACAACTTGAGAAGCGGACGATAAAGCGACACCTATCTCACGCCGTTCTTATTTAAACCACATCTCAACTACCGTTCTTTCTTCAAGTACCGTCTATTTAGCTACAGTATGTCGCCGTACTGCCATATCTGTGACGAGTGACGAAACTTTCTCTGTGCTTGCAGGAGGTGTGTGTTGGTTTGTGTGTTTGTAGCGGGTGGAGCAGACGGAGATGGCAGCTTTGGACGCGATTCTGCTGTCGAGCCACGCGCGCGTCCCGCTCTGTCCCTCGTTCTTGGCGACTGGCGTCCTTGTGGCGGACTGCTCCTACTTCAAATCCTTGCGTCTGCCTCTCAAAGTAGTGCTCAGGGGCGTCACCAAGACATCCACCTACGGTGTACTGCACAAGGTAAGTAGTGTGTGCGCGTTTTGTACATTGTAGGCCTACGTACTGTACGCGCATACGTTAGTACGTACGTCTATGTAATTATGTGTCCGTGTCCGTTCCGGACAAGGGCACACGTGTGTTTGTGTTATGAAGCATGAAAGGAAAAGAGTAGCTTTAGTGGTAGGGTACTGTGGGGTAAACCCGGCCACCTAACCTGCAATGATCTTGCTGTTTTAGCAAATGATGAACCAAATAGCTCATTTGATATAAAAAAATAGGCAGGAGAGTTCAAGCTTCAACATCATTGATAAAATATTTGTCTCAAGCGGTCCACTGGTTGCTGATAAATGCAGCCCTAATCCTAAAGGGGCCGGATTTTCCCTGGTCCGGGTTTATCCGATAGTGCCCTATTTGCTTGCAGTTGGGTGAAGATTTGCGTCGAGATGCGTTGGTAGTGCAAATGATGAGACTGATGAATGACATCTGGCTGCAGGAAGATCTCGACCTGCGTATGCTCCTCTTCAAGTGCTTACCTACAGGGCTCGAAAAAGGTGCGAGTCCTTTACAATATAATGTACGTACGTAAACTGATCGCTTGCATACTACCTACGTAACCCTGGGCTGGAGGAAATTGCTCAGGGAGAAAGAAAACCGACAGATAGCCGAACGCATAAGAGGGTCATTTCGTTTTATTACACCGTCACCAATTTTCTCCTTGTCCCAACTGGAAATATGTTTGGGGTGGCCGAATTGTCCCCGAGCTATTGGTACGTACGTACGTACGTGCTTTAACTGTTCATTTTGAACTGTGCAGGGATGATTGAGTTGGTTCCGGACTGCAAGACTCTGCGTGAGATTCAAACAGAGGGAACTGGGATGATGGGCGTGTTTAAGGACGAACCAATTCGAAAGTGGCTGCAGAATCAGACGCAGTCAGAGCTGGACTTCAAAATAGTACGTACGTACTTCTCTGTTATGCGTCACATTATTTCACGGATGTCTATTCTCCCGATCACATCAGCAGTATTTATCACACGCAATATGGGTAAACTTTAGGCAGTACCGTGTATGCTTGTTCTGCAAGTAGAACTGCTAGGGCGACAGCGCGGCAGCAGAAGTAGCGGTTGTGCTACTTATGCAGTATTCAGTAGGGTACTGCGGGGTAAACCCGGCCATGGCAAATTCCGGTCACCTGCGTTTCAGGGCTGCATGTCTCAGCAATCACTGGACCGATTGAGATAAATAGTATTCTGTGATTCGATTCCTTTAACCCCCTTCGTAATCCCAGGCGTCCGCCTGTCCGTAGCCACCCGGCAAACCCCGTCCGTAGACGGGGTAGGGCGCCTGGGATTACGAAGGGGGTTAACTTGCCCCTTTCAAGTGAGCTATTTGATTCATCGTTTGCTGAGACGGCAAGTTCAAAGGCGCTTAGGTGGCCGGGTTTGCCCCATAGTACCCTACACGGTACCCTATGGGTTACACTGGGTGGGTTGTTTTTGCGTTAGGCGCTGCAGAACTTTCGGAAATCCTGCGCGGGCTGGTGCGTGGGCACGTTCGTGCTGGGCATCGGCGACCGGCACAACGACAATATCCTGGTGAGTTCGCGCGGGCACGTGCTGCACATCGACTTCGGGAAGTACCTGGGCGACTGGCAGAGGACGGCGGGGGGGATGCTGCGTCGCGACCGCGTCCCCTTCGTCCTCACCTCCGACATGGCCTACGTGATCAACGAGGGCCGCTCCGAGCAGACCGTCCACTTCCAGGAGTTCGTCGATCTCTGCTCCCGCGCCTTCAACCTCCTCCGAAAGCATCACCTACTCTTCGTCAACCTACTCAAATTGGTATCCCCGAAAAAGTTCAGGTTGTCGATGGATGGTTAGCGAAGTCTCGTCACAGGCGAGTCTCGTCACAGGCCCGTACATAGGCGAGTCTTGTCACATACAATACATACATAGGTGAGCCTGTGACGAGACTCACTGTGAGTGACGAGACTCACCTATGTAGGGGCCTGTGACGAGACTCGCCTGTGACCAGATTCGCCTATGTACGGGCCTGTGACGAGACTCGCCTGTGACGAGACTTCGCTAACCATCCATCGACAACCTAAACTTTTCGGGGTATGTACATACATAGGTCGGCCTGCGGTGCGGTCGGTTGCTGGGGGTATGTACAGCACACCCTCACCCCCCAACCTTTCACATAAGCCCACTCCTACCCCCCAAAAGCTCACAGCTTTTACTACTATGCAGTTCCCCAAACTTGTTCATGCCCCATCCTAAACACCGAGTCGCGATGTTTGGCGGAAAAGGCTCAGCGCCATATCTCTCGTGTAAAACGGTTTGATCGGCGAATGAGTAATAAAGGAAGCGAGTAACTAACTGGCTAGCTAATAATATTTCAAAAGTGTGAACTCTGTCAGCTCGCGTCGTATACTCCAGCACTCCAGCACTTGCTGCTCTTTCTGCTGTTTCCTTTCGCTCAAGAATGCACGTACACTACTGGCCTCGGACACTATTACGTACAACTACGTATTTAGTTCAAGGTATATGTAAGGCGAGTGTAGCCATCTGTCATTGGACCGGCACGTGGTCGTGTGCCTAAAAGTCCATCCACAGCTGTGACCGAGTGTAGGGTAGCTGGTTCGATTCTCGTTCAGTCCCAATTCTCTCCCCTTTTTCGGGGCCCTGCTATTGGCGTCATACGGAAGGCGGCACATCACAGTAATGATGATGATGATGAATAAATTTACTGCTACCACAAGGTTTTGCAAAGAACTCCCCTTATAAAACTTTGAAAAGTCTACGGTACATAATTTTTGCTTGAAGATGGCGATAGATGGGGATTCAACAACAGTCTGCGGCAAGTAATTCCACAAATTTACAATCCTGTTTGAGAAAAACTGCTCGACATAGTTTGTTCTAACCCGGCGCTTCAAGAGTGCCCATGAGTGCTGTCTACTTACTGTCTACTAATATCAGAAATATATAACATTAGGCTTGGGGGAATAAGCATCTGACGTGTTGAGGCAGAAGGAAGGCCAGCGACCAAATCGGTTCGTAATGTGACTCAGTCGTATGTCGTATATGCGACGTTTGCGCTTCGCATATACGAACCGACGTCGCATATGCGACGTTGAGGGTCGTATATACGAACAAAATTTTATTCACTTATGCGACCATCCGTCGTACATAAGACTCGCATACTAGGTTGCATGTACGACTCGGTCGTATATTCGACCAAGTCGTATGTACGAACCGATTTGGTCGGCTGGCCTTCCTTCTGCTCAACACGACAGATGCATATTCCCCCTAAGCCTAATGTTATACATTTGTGGTAATATGGCTGTGTTGCGTGTGTTTGTGTGTGTTTGAGATGGTGTGTTCGGAGATTCCCGGCCTGACAATGGACGCCGTGTCGTACGTGCGCGAGAATCTGTGGCTGGACTGTTCCGACTCGGAAGCCACCGTCCGCTTCACGCGCCTCATCGAGATCAGTCTGAGCAGTGTGTTCAGCAAACTGAACTTTCTCGGTCACACCTTCGCTCAGCTGATGGCCGGAACTGCGCCCACCGACCAGGATCCCGGCCGTCTCTCCTTCGTTCCCGACACTTACACGTACGTACGCAGCTAAAGACTGCTCTGGGGCTAATGCTAAACCCGGCCACCTATAGTCCTGTGAACTTCTTCCTACTATTTCAGCAAATGATGAGCCAAATAGCTCATTTGAAAGAGGAGAGTTTAGGGCATCGAATGATATCATAATTCGTCTCAATCGATCGATTGGTTCCTGAGATATGCAGCCCTGAAACTTAGGTGGCCGGGTTTTCCCATTGCCGGGTTTACCCCAATAGTACCCTACGAACCACGTAGGGTTGCCACGCCCTTATGTAGGCTAGCCTTACCGGCTAGCTGTCGTAATCAAAGGGAAAATGGTGTGACTGAGGTCATCCGACCAGGTGTGTAGCCAAATGGTTAAGGCGCTCGCGTGGAACGCAAGAAGTCCAAGGTTCGATTCCCAGGTATATCTCATCTGGCAATTTTCCTTCTCGATTAGATACACACGTATAGGTAAAATACTGAGACATCATACAGTAAGCCTATGTCGCCATATATCTTGGTACTTATGTAATCTACCTACATACACAATGTTTACATCACATTGCTAGGTATGTGCGCGGGGATGTGCTGCTGTAGTTGCTTGTTTTACGGATAAAGTTTGCAGGGTGAAGACGGACGGAAAGCTGGATGTCGTGTACGTTGTGGAATGTCAAAAGTGGAAGACTCCGGAAAAAGTCTATGTAAGATGAGGCAAGAGATTATGCCAGCCACTTGTCATTAGGGCGCTACACACGTAGCGAGAAAACTCCCGGGGAATTCACCGTAAGTATGTGAAACAAGGTTGCTGAATTCACCGGGAGTTTGAAACTCACCACGTGAGAAAAATTTCGCGCGTGGAAGCAAGTGAGCATGCTTCAAACGCAAAACAAGACTCGACGTTCAAACACCGTGAATGAATTCACCGTGGGTTTACTCATCACGTGTACAGCGCACTATTGGTTTGGAATCGTGCATTTGTGAATGCAAGTATGGATAGTACATATTTACGCCGTGTGTAGATGTACAAGATATGCGTGAAACGGGTGGGTCACCAAGCTCCCAGCTTCATCTTTCGCTCTTACAAGGAATTCGTTGAGCTTTATGTCAAATTGCGACAAACGTATGCACTGCGTTCATTGTACATACATATCGCATGTATTGTTTTGTACTGCCTACGTATGACAATAGCGTCCGAGGCCAGTCGCGTACGTAAACTAATTCTAGGAATGTAAGGCGAGTTTAGCCATCTGTCCTTGGACAGGCACGTGGTCATGTGCCCAAAAGTCCACAGCTGTGACCGAGGGTAGCGGGTTCGATCCCCGTTCCGTCCTATTTCTCTCCCCCTTTTCGGGGCCCGGCTATTGCCATACTGAACGCGGCACGGCACAGTACCATGTATGTATGTATGTATGTATGTATGTATGTATGTATGTATGTATGTATGTATGTATGTATGTATGTATGTATGTATGTATGTATGTATGTATGTATGTATGTATGTATGTATGTATGTATGTATGTATGTATGTATGTATGTATGTATGTATGTATGTATGTATTTACGTACTTATTTACGCATACGTGTGCAGCGCTTCTGTTGCTGTCGTGTAGGACTCCTTTGGCGAATCTGTGGTGCTTGCCGCAGGGTCAGGCGCTGGGCAGGTCGAATGTACGCGAGGTGGCAGATCGACGCAAGTTTCAGATTCATCTCTTCCTGCGTTCCCTCTTCAACCAGAAAGACGCGCTTGCTCACGTAAAAGAAAGCGCCGTGCATGCGTTTTTTGGAAATACGACAGATGCATAGCATAGTGTTTTATGTTCCATATGTTGCAGTGTGATTTGGTATACACGTTCTTTCATCCCATTTTGCGCGATCACCAAGAAGACGCCAGCGGGCAAGAGGCTAGAGGTAGGGTACTATGGGGTAAACCCGGACACGGGGTAACCTCGGACACCTAAGCTTTTCTGAACTTGCCGCTTCAGCAAATGATGAACATAAGCAGCTCATTTGAAAGAGGAGAGTTCAAGGAATCGATTGGTAGAATACTTGTCTCAATCGGTCGTATGGTTGCTGAGAAATACTAGGTGTCCGGGTTTACCCCCGTGTCCGGGTTTACCCCACTTTACCCTAAGTAAGAGGATGGATGGATAGCACTCGTGCACATCCCTGTTTTGATGTCATGCGACGTCACGTCTTACGCTTTTTGCTGTTTCTAGTACGAGATGAGGAGGAACAACTGCAGCTTAATGGCAAGGTGAGCGCTGGCGAATTCTGTGGGTTATTGATTATCCAGTTGTAGGCCTACATAATATGTACAGTGCAGTACAGTACACGTATTCCTGATAAGATATCACGTGGTAAACCCGGCCACCTACGTAGAGAGAACGGCGTTCAGTATTTAGGTTGCCTGGTTTACCCCGCAGTACAGTACATAATATGGATGTGCTGTAGTTGTGGTACTACTATGCACTCAGATAGAAAGGAGACTAATGTTGTTGAGTGCTTCTCTGGAAATGTACCTTAGACACCTTGTTGATGATGCAGCATCCGATTTTCGTGCTTGTTGAGGCTTCCGCTTCACTTTCCAGGCCGCCGTTCCATTGAGAATCTCCTGAAAATTCAGAAATCGGGTGGTAGGCCCTTTTGTTGCCCCCTTTGTGCGAAGCAGTTTTCCTGAACAATCTTACCATCGTTCGACGTCTCTTGATTCAAGGAATTCCGTTCTGGCCATGCCCCTTCGATATTTCGAAATAAATGAGTACGTGCTCCGTCGTGCGCGCGGCGCGCGAAAAAAGAACGGAAAAAGAAAAGGAACTAGCAATTTTCTCATCGACGAATTCAATATATTTATTTCGAAATATCGAAGGGCCATGGCCAGAACGGAATTCCTTGAATCAAGAGACGTCGAACGATGGTAAGATTGTTCAGGAAAACTGCTTCGCACAAAGGGGGCAACAAAAGGGCCTACCACCCGATTTCTGAATTTTCAGGAGATTTTTAATGGAATGGCGGCCTGGAAAGTGAAGCGGAAGCCTCAACAAGCACGAAAATCGGATGCTGCATCATCAACAAGGTGTCTAAGGTACATTTCCAGAGAAGCACTCTACAACATTAGTCTGCTTTCTATCTGAGTGCATAGTACGGTATAGCTGGGTGGACGATCAAGAGGGTCTTTGACAATTTTGGCGCTCCCGTAGTAATTTTAGTAATCGGATATTTCTCTACAAGAATAGCAGCCAGTTTTGTAAATTCGGTGGCTTTTTCGACCCTTTTTCAAACACTAATTGCTATTCTTGTTCAGAAATGTCATATTGCTACGGGAGCGCCAAAATTGTCAAGAACCCTCTTGATCGTCCACCCAGCTATACGTGCATGTTTGGTGGACGTTGCTGTGCTGTGCTCTATGTACTATGTGTAGGTGAGCGGGGATCTGCGTTTGAACGTGAAGTACGAACGGGAGTCGCTGGATATTCTGGTGGAGCACGCTCGCAACCTGACGCCGGCTGGCGGCGCCTCGGCGCCCGACACCTACGTCAAGTGCTACTTGCATCCGGCGCCGCGACGACAGAGCAAACAAAAGACTTCCGTCGTCAAGAAACAGAAAAACCCCACCTACAACGAACGGGTAGGTAGGCAGGGTAGCGTGGGACAAAACCGTCCATGGGACAAATAAATCCGCTCACCTATGGCGCTTTTACCCCCATTCAAAACATGTGGCTCTCGATCTCGGGAAACTTCTGCCTCTGTTTTTTTCGTTCCTTGCCATAACTTGACAACCAAGGGCCTGATGGGGGTAAAAGCGCCATAGTGGGCGGATTTTCCCACATGGGCGGTTTTGTCCCACAGTACCCTACTTCAGGTAATGTAGGCGCGTTCACGTCACGTCGTTTCGGAGGGAGACATGCGCGGCTGGGCGTATATGTAGATGGATGGCTGAACACATGCAAAGCCATGGACGGACAGCCATGGATGCGCCGAACGTACGTACTTACGCCGAGCGCATTTTCCTCCATTGTGAGTGAGCCAGAGGCTTTATTCAGTAGGGAAGGATGGATGGATGGATGAAGTTCTAGTATTTAGTGTGCAGTAAGGCGAATTGAACCATCTGTCCTTGGACTAGCACGTGGTCGTGTGCCTAAAAGTCCACCCACAGTTGTGACCCGAGGGTAGCGGGTTCGATTCCCGTTCGGTCCTAGTAATGTTTCGTGTATTGCCCCCCCCCCCCCCCCCCCCTCGAATATAGCCCCCCCCCCCCCCCCCCCCTCGTATATAGCCCCCCTAATCGGTGTCTATCGTCATTTATACTCGTATATAGCCCCATATCAAAGACCGCGAAAAACGACAGAAACGAAGGTTTTTACAGCTAAAAACAGCGTTTTCGACGTGTTTCTAGCCAGGAGTTGGTGGCGCATCATTTGGGCCAGTTTGGGATACATTTTGGTTTTCACCCCTCTTGACCACTTCAGCAGAAATGGTCAGTCCTTGTCAAAAATGATAATTTTTGCGCAAGAGCAGCCTGTTTTAGACCACTTTAGCTCGTGTGAAGGCAAAATAAGCCATAAAAACGAGTTCAGGGGGTCAAATAACCTTACTTTGGTCAATAATGCAAAATGCCCTCTTATATAGCCCCCCCCCCCCCTTTTGTATAGCCCCGCCTCGAATATAGCCCCCCCTAATCGGGGCTTACCGATCATATAGCCCCAGGGGGCTATACACGAAACATTACAGTATTTCTCTCCCCCTTTTTCGGGGCCGGCAATCGCCATAGGCAACGCGGCACGTCACCACAGCATACAGTAGCTTGGATTGAATAGGCGTCTCTTTGTTTTGCAGTTGGTCTACAACTTGCATCGCTTGGACATGCAGCAGATGACCCTGCGCGTGACGATATGGCAGGCGGACACGCTGAAGCATTTCTGTCTCGGCGGTTTCTCTATCCCACTACGTAATGTGCTGGATGCACCCAATGCGAATCTAGTCGGATGGTTCCGACTCGAAGAAAGCAACCTGCCGCCTTTGTCCTAGATCAACAGATACGTACAGGACAGGGCCACATACATACGCATATAATATGTGTTGGGAACGGCTTTTGTGTTTGCTCTCATTCTTATTTGACGCAAGTCGAGGTAAGGTTGCCTCACGAATGCGTATGGGTTGGGTTCAAAAATAGTCTCTGCCTTGATCGATCGCCGAAAAAGTTCAGCTGGTAGTACTAGTAGTTGAGGCAACTTTACCTTTACGTGCCCGCGTAGCGTATGGATACAGTATGCTTTTTAGGTTGTTCACTTGTTCTCAGTACAGGTTATTAGTCGTTCCATTTTTAGTACAGTGTACACACGTAATGAAGATGGTTTTAGTTTTTTGAAACGTTTACAGTTTGCTGCTTGTGTAGCTTTCATCAGTTTGCGAAAAGGTAGGCCTATATCCCATTTCCGCTGTGACGTTATGGTTCTGAGCTTTTGACTGTGCTGTACGTCAGATTTTCGAATGCATTTTCTGGCTTTGTGGGTGTGCAACATTTTCTGTCCTAATGTTTACTCCTGAATGCCTCTCTACAGAGTGTCTCAAAATAAACCGTCCACCTTTCCGTGCATGTAACTCTGGAACCGCATCTTAGATTTTCATGCGGTTTCTTTTATTTTGTAGCCAAGGCTTTAACGCAGGTGTATACAAAATTTCAACTATTTCGTCCACATCGGAAATTGCGACGGTTTGAATCTCGAAGCTCAAAATCGACGTTTTTCTTCAGTATGGAGAAAAATCTCGGTCTTATTCTTTCAAGATACCCGGTTCAATGCGTTTGCTACCCTGGCACTGGGGCTAATGCATGAGATACGCATTTTCTAGCATTTTGGAACACCTTTTTTCATTACGAGGCTAATTTTGTTTGGACCATGCACAGAAGACCCCCTAAATCGGCAATATCAGTTCGAAAAACCCTCGTTTTTGACCGCCGGGGAAAGAACGTGTTTGAGCAGCTTCCACTTTGCCTATGAAGCTTTAAAATGCGATGTCAGGTAGTATTGAGAATTGCGCGGACAGGGGGGTAATTTTCAGTTTTTTGCTGATGACGTGAGCTGATAGCCCAACTGATTTTACGTATTTTACAAAAAGACCGGGTTAAAAATTCGCACCCAGTCCTGAGATATAAGGCCTCAAAGTTGACCACAATTTGACCCTGATTTTTCACTTTTTTCACACAAAAATGGGGGTAAATAGCCCCACAGTGGGGCTTTGGGGCTATAAATCTGCACACACATAGACCCTATGGGGGTACATGTTCATACAAATTTTGAGCCCTCTAGCCCTCTTGGTTCAGGAGTTAAAGCTGTTTTTGCTGAAAATCCAAAAATTGCAATTTTTTCATAATTTTCAAAATTTTGAGAGAGTTAGTCCGTGTGCCCGCTGTTTTATTTCTGAATCTTGTAGAGCAGAAAATTTGCTACAAGATAGGCTACATTTGAAAAGAAAGTCACCTATGGGAAATTTTCACAGCAAGGCCTCAAAGAGTGGCGAGTAAGGGTTGTAAGAGTGTGCGTTTTTCCGATTTTTCCAGATAACTCAACAATATCACGGAGTTTAGCACACGTGAAGATGCAGCAAAACTTTATACAACAAAAAGGTAGAACACCATACGGAGCACACGGTGGTAGCAAAATTATTCCGATCGGTGCAATGGTTAGCGAGCTATGTGCTCTCAAGCTGAGTTTCCCGTTCACTGATCAGTTCTTGCCTGTAACTCAAGAGCGACGCAACGTAGAGGGATGGGACTTGGTGCCGAGCAGTTAGTAAACTATACGGATGGCCGCTTCATTTGTCTTCTTCAGCGCTGCGTTGTATCTCGGATCTTTCGCAATTCTAAGCCTGCCTATGCCCATTGCTAAGCCTAAGCCTATGTGCATTGCTAAGCTCAACTCAGTTCAATTCAGTTCAACTTGGTTCAACTCGGTTCATCATCAGTTCAAATCAGTTCAACTCAGTTCAACTCGGTTCAACCCAGTTCAACTCGGTTCAACTCAGTTCAACTCGGTTCAACTCAGTTCAACTCCATTAAAGACATATAAGCACAAGAGAAGCAGTTTGAAAAATTGGGCAGCCAGTGCGTGAGTCGAACAGGCAACGCAGCACGGGAATACGCCCCTATTAGCGCACACCACTATCTGACTGCACAGCTCAATTTCTCAAATTCCCACTCTTGTACTTTGGTCACCGGACTTGCACACGCTCTTTTGTTGGCACGCACGGACGTGCGGCACTATTGCAGATCTTGCAACCCTATTGCAGATCTGGAGACTCAGTTCAACTCGGTTCAACACAGTTCAACTCAATTGAACTCGGTTTAACTCTAGTTTTCAGTTTTCTAAGCCTACGCCTAGCCTATGCCAATTGCTAAGCCTAAGCCTAAGCCTATGCCCATTCCTAAGCCTAAGCCTACGCCTATGTCCATTGCTAAGCCTAAGCCTATGCATAATTGCTAAGCCTAAGCCTAAGCCTATGTCCATTGCTAAGCCTAAGCCTAAGCCTATGTCCATTGCTAAGCCTAAGCCTAAGCCTATGTCCATAAGCCTAAGCCTATGTCCATTGCTAAGCCTAAGCCTATGTCCATTGCTAAGCCTAAGACTGAGCCTATGTCCATTACTAAGCCTAAGCCTAAGCCTATGTCCATTGCTAAGCCTAAGCCTAAGCCTATGTCCATTGCTAAGCCTAAGCCGAAGCCTATGTCCATTGCTAAGCCTCAGCCTATGTCCATTGCTAAGGCTAAGCCTAAGCCTATGTCCATTGCTAAACCTAAGCCTAAGCCTATGTCCATTGCTAAGCCTAAGCCAAGCCTATATGCTCCTCACCTATGTCCATTGCTAAGCCTAAGCCTATGTCCATTGCTAAGCCTAAGCCTAAGCCTATGTCCATTGCTAAGCCTACGCCTAAGCCTATGCCCATTGCTAAGCCTAAGCCTATGCCTATTGCTAAGCCTAAGCCTATGTTCATTGCTAAGCTCAACTCGGTTCAACCCAGTTCAATTCAGTTCAACTCAGTTCAACTCGGTTCAACTCAGTTCAACTCGGTTCAACTCAGTTGAACTCGGTTTAACTCTACAGTTTTAAGTTTTCTAAGCCTAAGCCTATGTACATTGCTAAGCCTAAGCCTATGTCAATTGCTAAGCCTAAGCCTAAGCCTATGCCCATTTGCTAAGCCTAAGCCTATGTCCATTGCTAAGCCTAAGCCTATGTCCATAGCTAAGCTCAACTCAGTTCAACCCAGATCAACTCAGTTCAAATCAGTTCAACCCAGTTCAACTCAGTTCAACTCGGTTCAACCCAGAACCCAGTTCAACTCAGTTCAACTCAGTTCAACTCTGTTACGATATGAATGATTCATATGTAGCTTGGTATTTGGTGGGTGCATGAATATGTTTTGGTATGCCTGCACGCTACAGTTTTTTATAGGACTAGCTAGCTTATGTAAAAGCTCAGCGAAGGAGAGCGAGAGCTCGCGATTTCAGTTCACGTTGTTGTAATGCTACATAAACCTCTTTGGGCAGTCGGTTGCTTTGCCTTTCGTGCACGCACAATAAATTCCTGCTGAAACACGAACAATATTCAACAAAGCTGCTGCAAAAATATTCAACAAAGGTTATGGGCCGTGTTATAAGTCGGACTGTGCTACAGTAATTGCTGAATTTCTGGAAAGTGTTGCTAAACAATTTAAGTATATTTCTGCGTTCTGGAAGAATGGCTGAAGGGGAAAATTATCGATTGAGAAATTGACTGCTGAAAATTGGGCGACATGGAAATTTTGAGCTGGAGCATTTGTTGCTTGCACAGGACTTCTGGGGACTCGTTGATGGCTCGGAGACGCTTCAAGCTGCTGCAACGCCGGCGGAGGCAGCTGCGTTTGGCAAGAGGAAGCAGAAGGCGCTCACCAGGATTGTACTGACAGTGGATTCGAGTCTGCTGTACTTGATCAAGGTAGACGCGATAGCGGAACCTCGAGAGGCTCACGAACGAAGCTCCGCCGCGTCCCACCTTACTTAGTCATGTGTAAATAGGAGTGACGGAAATGAAAACACACATTTGCTCATAACTCCCGAGCCAAGAGGCGGATTGAGCTGAAATTTTATATGAAGATTCCCCCTATGGGTTCGTATCTGCTGGCAAAATTTCAGCTCGATAGGCCCACTGGTTAGGGCGCTACGGTGAAAAACCTATTTTTGAATGATGTCAGGCTCTTATGTACTGAAAATTTGTGACCTCCATAACTTTTCAACGAGTCGAGGGATCGAGCTCGGTTTTTTTTTAAAGGCGGGGGGTAACGTTACGTAACAAGCAGGTAATTTCAAGAATGCTCCCCACCATTGAATAGAGAATTTTTTCCTGCCCATATGCGTCATATGTCAAAAAGTTGTAGCTATTACCGTTTTTGAGTAATGCAGGCTTTTCGATGTCAGTCTCCCATAGGAGTGAACCACAGAAAACCCGCAGTTGCGTTTTTTGCTGTCTGTCGTGGTGATTGCGCAGTTTATGAACAGGGGTTATGGACAGTTCCAGTTGACCATGGACACTTTTTTCTGCCACCTTTCATTCGACTTCAGTGTAAGAATGATCATAGTCCTTTCATCATGGTCCATAATAGCATGAATAGAAACTGCGCAATCACGATGATTGGTAGCAAAACGCATCCAGTGGTTCATTGTGGTTCACAGCTATGGGAGATGGATACCGAAAAAATTACGTACCTCAATAACGCAAGGAGCTACAACATTTTGACATATGACGCATATGGGCAGAAAAAAATTCTCTATTCAATGGTGGGGAGCATTCTTGAAAATACCTGCTCGTTACGTAACGTTACCCCCCGCCTTTAAAAGATGGGAAATGTAAAGATCTTGGCAAAGTGGTCCGAGCACTTTTTGCGTTTAAGGCCTCTGACACCCTTAAAATTGCGATTTTGTGGTAAAAATAGTTGCAAAGTTCCAACGCATACTCCTCCCTGGATTTTTTTCAGACCTGACTGGTAGGTATACCAAAAGATAGATCTCACTCTACTCTCGATACTAATTTTTTTAGATTTTTAAAATTCGCTTTGGTTCTCGAGTTATGAGCTGTCAAAGTTGGCTGTTTTTATGTTTGGTTTTAGCAATACTTAAAGGTGCCGGCGCATAATGTCCCTTGCCCCTTCAGATCAGAAAATTTTCTCGTTGTATACATTCCTCCCACCCAACTTGTCCAGTCAAAAAAATTCCCCACGATTGTATGCATTGTAGCAAAGATAGGCACTGATTCATTTACTGTGTACATACTCTACCTCGCGCAATTTTGAATGCGCGCCAATTTCTAAAATTCAAATTTGAAGCTGTCTGAACAGTGGAAATGCCGTCTCTGATGCACTGCTACCCAGAATAATCATAGTATTATTTGTTCTGCTTCTGCAGTAAGCGCTAAACCTCAAATATAGTTTTGGCGCGCATTCAAAATTGCGCGAGGTAGAGTATGTACACAGTAAATGAATCAGTGCCTATCTTTGCTACAATGCATACAATCGTGGGGAATTTTTTTGACTGGACAAGTTGGGTGGGAGGAATGTATACAACAAGAAACATTTCTGATCTGAAGGGGCAAGGGACATTATGCGCCGGCACCTTTAAGGATGCGACAGACAGCTAAAATGAGTGCGTGCCGCACTTTAGAGGCCACATATAGCATACCATTCGATTCGTCTTTAAAAGATCTATCGATCGCTGGCCACTGCGACAGGCTCATGCCTGATTCACATAGTAAAAAATGCATTCACATAGGCGAAAGTCGCAAAAAGGTGTATTTTTCCAAAGTTGATGACTTGTAGGCTTGTGAAATACCATTCGATTCGTCTAAGCAAGATCTATCTATTGGAAACAATTTCTACATGCTCCCTTCCAATATGCCTGATTCACATAGCTTTTAGTTATTCACATACATACATATAAAACAAAACAAAAATTAGCTAAGGGATGTGTGCGAAATTCAAGTAACGTGGCGTTAGTTTCTCCGCGTTAGATGAAGTAATGCCTGCGCCATTTGGCTAGATGACGCCCGCGCCACTTGCGGTTTGGAATAAAGGGACGGGCTAGCAGTGTAAAGTATATAGAGCAGTAATCTGAGACGGGTCTGATAAAAAGAGGAGTGACCAGCGGGGAGTCACTTTCTTGGATGGGATTTATTGCCCCTTTGGCTCACATGCTATGTTGCACTACACACACAACAATGCATACGTACACGTATATATATGCATACAGTAATCCTACCCCTACTGCTGCTGACCAACAGACGAGGGAAGAGAGAGCGAAGCAACCAAGCGGGCGAGCCAGCAGCACTTTCTATGCCTATGTACTATACTACGTACGTATTAACGTATGCTCCATACTGTGAGAGGGAGAGCGGACGAGGAGATAGCCGGAGAAGAGCGGCGCAGCCATAAATCTTTTATGCAACCCGGCCGCGAAAACTGACAGCTATACGGCTTGAGGTCAGAAGCCTCCAACTAACGCGGCGTTATCAGGCTACGTTAGTTGGAAGTGACGCGGAGCAACTAATGCCACGTTACTTGAATTTCGCACACATCCCTTAGCTAATTTTTGTTTTGTTTTATATGTATGTATGTGAATAACTAAAAGCTATGTGAATCAGGCATATTGGAAGGAGACATGTAGAAATCGTTTGAATAGATAACACCCCCCTTGCTTATACTATGGTATTTCATACCTATAATTATTTACTTTGGAAGCACACTTTTTTGTGACTTTTGGCTGAATGCATTTTTTACTATGTGAGGCATTGAGCTGCCAGCGATCCATAGATCTTTTAACAACGAATCGACGGGCAATGTGATATGTGGCCTCTAAAAGCTGTGCGGGGCACGCATTTTTAGCTGTCTGCTCCATCCTTAAAGGTGCCGGCGCATAATGTTCCTTGCCCCTTCAGATAAGAAATGTTTCTTGTTGTATACATTCCTCCCACCCAACTTGCCCAGTCAAAAAAATTCCCCACGATTGTATGCATTGCAGCAAAGATAGGCACTGATTCATTTACTGTGTACATACTCTACCTCGCGCAAATTTGAATGCGCGCCAAAACTATATTTGAGGTTTAGCGCTTACTGCAGAAGCAGAACAAATACTACTATGATTATTCTGGGTAGCAGTGCATCAGAGACGGCATTTCCACTGTTCAGACAGCTTCAAATTTAAATTTTAGAAATTGGCGCGCATTCAAAATTGCGCGAGGTAGAGTATGTACACAGTAAATGAATCAGTGCCTATCTTTGCTACAATGCATACAATCGTGGGGAATTTTTTTGACTGGGCAAGGTGGGTGGGAGGAATGTATACAACGAGAAGATTTCTGATCTGGAGGGGCAAGGGACACTATGCGCCGGCACCTTTAAGTATTGCTAAAACCAAACATAAAAAAACACCAAATTTGACAGTGAGAACTAAGCGAATTCTAAAAAAATCTAAAAAAAATTAGATCGAGAGTAGAGTGACACTTTTGGTATACCTACCAGTCAGGTCTGAAAAAAAATCAGGAGGAGTACGCGTTGGGAATTTTGCAACCACTTTTTTACCACAAAATCGCAATTTTAAAGGTGTCAGAGGCCTTAAACGCAAAAAAAGTGCTCGGACCATATTTGCCAGATTTTTACATTTTCCCATCTTTTTAAAGGCGGGGGTACGTTAACGAGCAGGTATTTTCAAATGCTCAATAATAGAGAATTTTCTCTGCCCATATGCGTCATATGTCAAAATGTTGTAGCTCCTTGCGTTATTGAGGTACGTAATTTTTTCGTATTGATCTCCCATAGCTGTGAACCACAATGAACCACTGGATGCGTTTTGCTACCAATCATCGTGATTGCGCAGTTTCTATTCATGCTATTATGGACCATGATGAAAGGACTATGATCATTCTTACACTGAAGTCGAATGAAAGGTGGCAGAAAAAAGTGTCCATGGTCAACTGGAACTGTCCATAACCCCTGTTCATAAACTGCGCAATCACCACGACAGACAGCAAAAACGCAACTGCGGGTTTTCTGTGGTTCACTCCTGATGGGAGACTGACATCGAAAAGCCTGCATTACTCAAAAACGGTAATAGCTACAACTTTTTGACATATGTCTTATATGGGCAGGAAAAATTTCTTTATTCAATGGTGGGGAGCATGCTCGAAATTACCTGCTTGTTGCTAACGTTACCCCCCGCCTTTAAGAAAGATGGGAAATGTAAAGATCTTGTAAGTGGTCCGAGCACTTTTTGCGTTTAAGGCCTCTGACACCCTTAAAATTGCGATTTTGTGGTAAAAATAGTTGCAAAGTTCCAACGCATACTCCTCCCTGGATTTTTTTCAGACCTGATGTAGTACAGTACGTACCCATTCAATAATGGCCTCCAATATGACCAGCGTTTCACACGTTTCTTGCCAAATAGAAGGTGAGAGGTCCACCAGGGTTCGATCTTCTCGATTCAAAATATCGGCTTTGGAATCATTAAAGGTCGATGCGCACCAACTCCCTTGCCTCTTCAGATCTTAAATGTTTCATGTTGCATACATTCCTCCAACCCAACTTGCTCAATCAAAAGAAATTCCACACGATTGCATTATGGTAGCAATTCATTCACTGTGTACATATCCTACCTCGCGCAATTTGAATGCGCGCCAATTTCTAAAATTCAATTTTGAAGCTGGCAGAAAGGTTGAAATTCCGTCTCTGATGCACTGGTACCCAAAATAATTATAGTATTACTTGTTCTGCTTCTGCAGTAAGTAAGCTCTAAAGACCTCAAATATAGTTTTGGCGCGCATTCAAAATTGCGAGGTAGGGTATGTACACAGTAAATGAATCAGTGCTTTTCTTTGCTACAATGCATACAATCGTGGGGAATTTTTTTGACTGGGCAAGTTGGGTTGGAAGAAAGTATATGCAACATGAAACATTTCTGATCTGAAGAGGCAAGGGAGATGGTGCGCATCGACCTTTAAGGATGCGACAGACAGCTAATGAGTGCGTGCCGCACTTTAGAGGCCACATATAGCATACCATTCGATTCGTCTTTAAAAGATCTATCGATCGCTGGCCACTGCGACAGGCTCATGCCTGATTCACATAGTAAAAAATGCATTCACATAGGCGAAAGTCGCAAGGGCTATTTTGAAAAAGTCGATGACTTGTAGGCTTAAAAAGACGACATTCAGCAAAGATACGTACCTGAACGAAGTAACA
>JASAMW010002019.1:0-12473 GCA_030247985.1 Epsilonema sp. ZAB3_2 | reverse complement strand
ACCGTACAATATACGTACATAGAGCGTTACTGTAAAACTTCGTGTATCACCCCTTCGAATATAACCAACCTCTTGTATAACTCCCTTTTGCTTCTTTGGTTGGTGTATAACCCCCTCAAGTATTACCCTTGAATCGGCGACAAAAGATTTCCCAGGGGTTATACGCGAAGCTTTGCAGTATAGCCAATGTCATCCCGGAGGAAACATTATAATTGTCGGTTTCTACTTTCTGAACTGCACTTCGGCCATTTTTCAGAAGAAAACGAAGCCGAGTTGCTGAATAATCCACGACGCATTCTCACAACTTCGGTCAACGGAGCCATCAACTATCTGAGTCGATCTGTCAGCTGATAAGTGAGGTTGATCCGGATACCCCATTCCCGCTTTTACACCTATATTTTGAGGACAGAACCATCCTCAGATGGCAGCGCTGAACAAAGCTCTTAAAGGGCGGATGCGGCTAACAAAAAGATGTTCGCTTTGACATGCATAATACCATAATCTTTTCTTTTCGATAAACCGTGAAAATCCAGATAAAGTTACTTTCCTTTTAGTGCTGAATCGATTAGATTAAGATTCATTCACATTTCCTATAATCTCATGAGCGCCCCTTCCCAAATTCCTATACTCGGGAAAGTCGATGCTGCTCTTCCCTTTTTCGCCTTTTGTTTGACAGAGCGATTGATAAAGAAAATGTCACTGCGGCGACGAAAGTTGTTGCCCCTTGCCGCATCTGCTTTTTTAAAAGAGGCCAACGGTTCACAGATCGAATGGTGGTCGAACGGGATCGACTGCAAGCCTGGGAGTTGGGGAAAACATGCACCAGCAAACGCGAGACCATAATCAAGAAACCCGGCAGCCCGATGGAACTTCAGACCATTCAGACCGTTTTCCTCAGCTTAGGGGAGCTTCATAAAGTACGTCACGCAAAAATAGGGGGAGGGGGTTGGGGCGAATGTGACGAAAGACATAAAGCACTAGGAGGGAGGGGGGTAATTGCCAAAAAAAAAACGTGACGAAAGCGTAATGTAGGGGTTGGCGCCCATGAATTTTTGCGCGACGTACTTTATGAATCTCCCCTTAGGCCTGGGTGTGCTTTTTGGAGTCGTTGGTTTACTATTGGAAGTTCTGTTCACTCGACTGGTGGGGGCAACGAGACCTGAGAAAGGAGAGCGCGGTCAGGTGCAGCGGTTGGTGATCCACCAGTCCAGAAACGGAAGCAGTTTGAGCAGGGGAGATGGACAAAGTAGGCCACGGAGAGCTGTGTACGGAAATTTCATGTACGCCGGTCTGGAGGGTGAAGAACGGAAGGAGAGCAAAAGGGGAATTGGTGTTGGCGTCAGTAATGGAATGTATCACAGGTGGAAGCGTGCATGAAAGCGAAAGAAGTAATCGAATTTCAAACGAAGCATTAAGTCAGTTTCGATTGATTGAATTGAATTGAACAGAATTGAATTTTCTCAAAATCAATCAACTTTTTATTCAATAAGTGTAATGTAATGGTAATGGGAGGTTACTGTACTGTACTGTACTGTACTGTAAACGAATGTAAAGAATATTTCGCTGTGAATCAAAATGCATGACGTGTGAATGCGTCTAATTCTAATATTCCAGCTTCGTGCATAAACAATTTATATTTTTCAGGTAGCCTAATATTGTTATTAGATACAATTCTTATTTGTTTATTATTGCTAGAAATTGTTTATCCCTTCCTACGCTTGGACAATGTAAAATAACACCAGCGCTGTCGCCCCAAATAAGATTTTTTCGTCGAAATGTAGCGAAATTAGATTTCTGGCTTCCATAGGTATTTATTTCACGATGATGATGACCATGTATGATGATGTTAACGAATATTAGATTTTTCCCAAATATTATTTCCACCTTTCCCGTCAACATTTCAACTGTATAAATAGATCGCACGATGCCATATCAGCACTTCATTCGACACCAAATACCTACAAGTCTGTTGATTGCTTCTTGCATCTAATCCGGAAGACGAAAAAGGATGGCAAATTTCGCCCTTATTACCGTTTCTGCTGTGCTTCTCGGTAAGTAAAGTAGGATTACATTGTAACAAGGTTCAGCCAGGTACCCTAGTGTACATACAGAAGCTAAACCTACCTTACATGTAAATACGTACCTACGTGAGGGGAAGCGTAGGAGTCACTATACATACATACGTACCGTATTTTTGGGTGTATAACTACATATATGACCCCGGGGCTATACAAAAATCGAGAGGTATGATGGGGGATTAAACTGGGGCTGGGGGTGGGTACTTGGTGTAGGAGTTGGTGTAAGCTATGGCTAGCTTGATGACCAGCTTACGTAGGCACCTAGGTAGGTAGGTAGTTACATACAGTACATACATACCCAAGACTACCTTACAGTACATGAGGGCTCTGCAATATGGTTTGTTTAAGTTTTACCTATACTTGCAGTGGCAGCAGTCAGCAGCGGCGTGGGAGAGCTGGTCACGTGTCTACCTCCAGAAATCCCGGGTTGTCCCGCCCCACCGCCTAATCCTCCACCCGGCATGACCTTTCCCAGCTGTTCCCCCGGGTTCCAGTGCTGTCACCATCGGGTCGGACCCTACTGCTGTCAGAAACAAGAGACATGCTTGAACAACGCAGCTCAGGAGTGCGACAGAAACGGAAAGGTACGTATTCACGAGTTGCAGCACTAAGCTCTAGCATCTGTGTAGTCGAGAAGGAAAATTTGCCAGATGTGCCAGGGAATCGAACCTTGGACCTCCCGCGTTCCAGGCGAGCGCCTAACCATGTGACTACACACCCGGATGACTTCAGTCACACAATTTCCCCTTTGTAGGTAGTACTGGGTCGCGAGGTGACCCCTCTGATTAACTAACAATGACTTCAGCGCAACATTTGATCAGCGTTGGCGGCGCGGTCGACGTCGTTTAGGCAGCTGGGAAGAAAAAGAAAGCGAGCGGAGGATAAACGACGTCGACCGCGACGCCGATCAAATGTTGCACTGAAAGACACGGTGGTTACTCAGAGGGGTCACCTCGCGACCCAGTACCAACCAGCGTGCTCCTTGATGCTGCAGCACAGTAGTTCATGCCACCATCGCACGCAAGCAAGGACATGAGATTTTTTTCAGACAGTGAAAGGCCAGCCGGTGCACTGCAAGGAGAGTGACGGATGCATCCTGCCACCTCCTCCACCAGAAGGAGAATGCCCACCTGGGCCACCACCCCCGTAAAGGAAAAAAGCGATCAGGGCAGAAGAAAGAGCGATACCCAGTGTTTCCAGTATAGAAATGATAGGATTCGCCTCGTATTTATCGTCATCTTTGTCAAATGAGAAATAAATTACCTTTACTGCAGAGAAATATGTAAGCTACAAGCAGCAGCAGCTCAGCAAGCTGTTCCAGAAGTATCAATAATAGTATTCCGCCAAGCTAAGTTAAGTTCGCTTTTCCCATCCATTGCACGTACATATACATAGACCAGATTAGGCCTACATTACCTACTGTACGTACGTACGTACAAAACACACACTCGGAACATAAGAGTTCAAAAGCAGACAGACAAGCACACTACCTCATCCACAAATTGCAGGACACACATTACTCTACCTACATCTGCAGCTCTCCATACAATAGTAAACATAAATAAAGAAATGACTATCAAAGATTTGCGGATCCCCATCCTGTACTGTACTCTCGTCTACAAACGATCACCTATATAATAAAATAACCACATCCTAAACCCTACAAACCACGGCATACTGGAGAAAAATCCTAGCCCTCTATTCCTTCTTCAGCATCTTGCCATCCTTCCACTGGTTCACCTTTATGGTGGCTCCTTCCCTCTTGGCCGCTTCAACTTTCGCATCCGCCTTTAGACTGTTCCGCAGACACTGGGCAGCCAACTGGGAGTAACGGATGTAATTCATACCTGCTTGACGCCACCACGACATGCTTAACTCTTGTCCTACACAAGCGAAAAGAAATCTTGATAAACAGCAACAGGCAACAGCAATATGCCTGAAACAAACATACACATTCTTCAAGCACGCAAACAGAGAAGGCCAAAAGAAGGAATCAGACGAATTGGACAAGAATCCAATATTCAATTTTCAGGGGACAACAACAGGCAACAAAAATTCAATATACTTTACTCTACGTTCCTCCAAGTACAGATATCACAAAATCGCAAGGGCCATGAAAGCAAACTACTCATTTCTTCTTCCCTGCCGTATTTATCAGCTCTTGTCTCATTTCGTTGATCCTTTCCGTTAAGCCGCGAGACTGCGGACCGCAATGCGACATGACTTTCTGCAAGGCGTCCTCATCAGCCAGTTCATAGGCCACCTGAGCCGCGTCTTCCAGCATACTGCAAACAACACACAATCATCGCCTACTATAGTACAAATTATATTTCTGGGACCCATGCATTATTTATCTCAGGATCTAGCCAACGTAGCTCAAAGCGGTTAAAAATCTCTCGATAACTTTAGCTCGCCTGGAAAATAAAAAAAACCGCATGCGTCTACGTGCCCTCTGTGTCGAGAAATCGCCAAATTCCTTAAGTACTAAAAATGTACTAAATAGGTACACTTTTTTCGATTATTCAGCATAAATGAACAAGCCGCAAAAATTTTTTCATTAAAAGTAGCCTATCCTATGTAAAATTTGGTGTAGATTTAAAAAATAGTATCGTTGATCCAAAAAAATTTAACCCCTAGTATATAATTTTGCAAAATTTGTATATTTTTGACAATTTTTGGGTAGGGGTTAAATTTTTTGAAACACCAATACTATTTTTGAAATCTGCATCAAATTCTACATAGTATAGGCTACTTTTAATGAAAAAGTATTTGCGGCTTGTTCAGTTATGTTGAATAATCGATAAAGTGTACATTTTTAGTACTTAAGGAATTTGGCGATTTCTCGACACAGAGGACACGTAGACGCATGCGGTTTTTTTTATTTTCCAGGCGAGCTAAAGTTATCGAGAGATTTTTAACCGCTTTGAGCTACGTTGGCTAGATCCTGAGATAAATAATGCATGGGTCCCAGAAATATAATTTGTACTATAGTACGTAGACTGAAGCAAGAACGGCTGACCTCATGGCACATACGTAGAGACAGGTGCAGCATACGATACATTGCCACGTACTGCGTACGTATGGCAAAACTCGTTCTAGGTATGTAAGGCGAGTTAGCCATCTGTCCTTGGACCGGTACCTGGTACTCCCCCCCCCCCCCTTTTCGGGGCCCGGCTATCGCCATACGAAACGCGGCACGTCACATACTCATGAACGACGGAAAGTGTCAGCTTACTTCATCTTGATCAGCGCATCCACTTTGCCTTCTTTGGGCACCTTGGTCAGGTATTTTTTGGCTTCCACAGAGTTGCCATGGCGATGGCACACTTCCACAAAAGGCTACAATGCAAACACCACACCCGACATCCATACACTGAGTCACAAAAGTATCTTATCTACTGTATGTCCGCCATGCTACACGCTGTGAAACAGTTGCCATGCAAGTATACGCACCACGTATCCAATGGGAGACTTTTTGGATTTGCTAAACGCTTCCAATTCAGCCCAGCGATTGGATGAGGCCAAACCTTCCAGTTTCCACCACCAAAACCTATCAGTAGAAAACAATCACAAGAAACATAGAACCGCAGCATGTATCTACCTTCCAAAATAAGGGACCATGCATGTAGCGCACGTATGCATGCACTATACGCATCTGTACGCATACAATCGTAGGGGTATGTACGAAACGAACGTACCAAGTGCATACGAACCCTGTATTAGTGAGCTAATTGCGTAGCTCAGTTTGTAGAGCACATGAAGCGAGAGACCGGAGCTACTGGGGTAAACATGGCCATGGGAAAATCCGGCCACCTAAATTTCAGGGCTGCCTATCTCAGCAACCAATGGACCGATTGAGACAAATATTACATCACACGCTTCCATGGAACTCTCCTCTTTCAACCGAGTTTCGATCATTTGCTGAAACAGCAAGTTCACAGGAGGCCGAGTTTACCCCACAGTACCCTACATAGTACATAGGTAGGTATAGTCTGGCCAGTAAGAGTTGGCTGTGACATTCAAGGCGTAGCTAGAAGTACATGAACGTGTACTCCTAAATTGTCCGACGTAATCTAGACGGAGTACATGGTTCATGGTACTCCTAGATACGTCGGACGTACGGGACGTACGTCCGTCTGGTGAACGCGCCATGACCCCGCAGGCACGGATCCAAACTTTCACGAAATACCGCGCGCGGGGGGGCTCGCTATCGACCAACCCACCCGTTTACCGGCACCGCACATCGTCCGTACTGTTTCTCCGTGACTCTGAACTCCTTGCGCAGTGCCTCCGCCCTGCCCACCTCCCCCTTCCCCAGCACACAGAGGAGGGTGTGGCGGAGACTGGCGTCCACAAGCGGCTCGCCCAGCGCCTCCTCCAGCTCTGCCTGCGCGCGCAGAAGGCGACACTGCTCTTGCAGCGCCCCCGCAACCCATTCCTCCCCGCCCGCGGCGGAGAAACAGCGCTCCGCAGCCTGCAGCGCCTCCTGCTTCTCGCGCACGTCGAACAGCTGCAACGCAGCAAAGCAAGCAAATGGAGTTGGAGCAGTTGGGTACTGTGGGGTAAACCCGGACACGGGGTAACAGGCCCGGACACCTACAGCTCCTCTGAACTTGCCGCTTCAGCAAATGATGACCAAGGTAGCTCATTTGAAAGAAGAGTCTTCTTTTCTTTCCAAGGAGCTACCATGCTCATCATTTGCTGAAGCGACAAGTTCAGAAAAGCTTACTCCGGGTTTACCCCATGGCCGGGTTTACCCCACAGTACCCTACACACTCGAGCACGTCAACTATGGAGTTATGGACATCACGAATGTGTGCGAACTACGCAACGACTTGAGTAGGTGATAAATTCTTTTGCGGTTAGACGACAGTGTGTAGTACGCTTTTAGAGCTCAATCGCACTTCGTCAGAGCCGGCTATTAGCTCAATTGAGCCGAACCATCAGCAACAATGCATTGCGTGTTGTGTACGCACGTATGTACAGTCGTCTATGTAGCCTAATTCATGCAAGTTCCTCACCAACAATGCAGGCCTATCCAGCCTGCGTACGTAGCTATCTCCTAGCAGCGTAGTACGTACGTACCGAAGTGGTATTTTTGGCGTCCATCAGATGACACATGGCTTGGCCCAGATAGTCATCCTCCTGCCTGTAGAGCGCCAGCAGATGAGCGGGCGCCTCCTGTCTACAGTACTCTTTGTAGAGCGCCAAGGCGGCCGGGTACTTGCGTAGACTCAGGTCCAACTCGCCCTTGTCCCAGCTCTTGCGCAGGTGCAGCAGGACGTAGTAAACTGCAACCCAACAACAGCATGCGCCATGACATACTCTACGTATGCACTATGCAGAACAGAAGGCACATGAATTGGTATGCACTTGTTCTGTAATGTATGTACAGTACGTCGACTACTGTGCTCGCAAATCGATTGAAGACTAATGTTGTAGAGCGCTTCTCTGGAAAAGCACCTTAGGTACCTTTGTTTTGTTCCAGAATCCATTTTTCAGACATATTGGGACTTCCGCATCACTTTCCAGGCCGCCGTTCCATTGAGAATCTCCTGAAAATTCAGAAATCGGGTGGTAGGCCCTTTTGTTGCCCCCTTTGTGCCACGCACTTTTCCTGAACAAACTTACCATCGATCGACGCCTCTTGATTCGAGGAATTCCGTTCTGGCCATGCCCTTTCGATATTTCGAAATAAATATATTGAATTCGTCGATGAGAAAATTGCGAGTTCCTTTTCTTTTTCGTTTCTTTTTTTGCGCGCCGCGCGCACGACGGAGCACGTACTCCTAGAGCTCGCGCTCCGCTTCGCTGCGCCTAGGAGTACGTGCTCCGTCGTGCGCGCGGCGCGCAAAAAAAGAAACGAAAAAGAAAAGGAACTCGCAAGTTTCTCATCGACGAATTCAATATATTTATTTCGAAATATCGAAAGGGCATGGCCAGAACGGAATTCCTCGAATCAAGAGGCGTCGATCGATGGTAAGTTTGTTCAGGAAAAGTGCGTGGCACAAAGGGGGCAACAAAAGGGCCTACCACCCGATTTCTGAATTTTCAGGAGATTCTCAATGGAACGGCGGCCTGGAAAGTGATGCGGAAGTCCCAATATGTCTGAAAAATGGATTCTGGAACAAAACAAAGGTACCTAAGGTGCTTTTCCAGAGAAGCGCTCTACAACATTAGTCTTCAATCGATTTGCGAGCATAGTACTGCCTGTGACTAGACCATGGTATCCACCATATGCAGTAAGGCTGGGTTGGTCGATGGTGGTTGGTCTATGGTGACCCCGCGGCATTTAGTGAAAGTTTGGATCGGTATCTGCGGGGTCGTCGACTTTGTTCAATTATCTGGAAACGTCAAAGGAGCGAGTAAAAAGAAGAATTGACAACAAATGACGTCGACGACCTCACAGGCACCGATCCAAGCTTTCACTAAAAATAAATGCCGCGAGGTTGCCATCGACCAACCCAATCGCCTTACTGCATAATGTTGGATAGGAGTGTAGAGCATGGTACTATGGGGGTAAGTCAGGCCATGGAAAATCCGGTCACCTAAGTTTCAGGACTGTATATCTCAGCAACCAATGGCAATGGACCGATTGAGAAGTATGATATCAATCGATTCCTTGACCTCTCCTCTTTCAAACGAGCTATTTGGTTCCTCATTTGTTGAAACAGCAAGTTCAACGGAGCTTAGGTGGCCGGGTTTACCCCACAGTACCCTACGTACTGAGATCCGGGTCTTCGCTCTCGGTGGCCTTGGAGAGTGCTTTCTGCGGATTGCCCAATTGCAGTAGCATCATCACTTGACGCACCAACTGAGGTTCATTCTCCAACAGCTAAATACACACAAACAAACTCCACTCACACGAATGTTCCAGCAGATCAGCTCAGGCAAAAACGTGCGTCCTTCACAAATATCGGAGCACGCACTGCGTTTGGGATACATATATTGGTGCGCTGCGCTTCAGACGTGAACTCCTAATTCGCTCCTAATTCGGAGCCCTGACTGCTTCAACATGTAAAATCTCCGAGTTCGCACCGAATTCGCTTCGATTTTCCAATCGTGCGTATGAACTGCCGAGTTTGTAATTCAATAACGTGTGAGTAATTGGCGTTCCTTTCGGTTCAAAACTAAGTCTTTCCAAACTCGGAGCGAACTCGCTCGGAGCAAACTCGGAGGACGTCTGAAGAGCACCATTGACATACCAGCATGGCGAGTTCCTTCAGATTGGATTTGGCGGCTTTCGCAGCCACGTCCGCGAAGGAGACGCCGGGATACTCGCGGAATTTCGCGCAAATCACGTCCGCCAACTGCCGCGTGTTCACGCGACGCTCGCCGCTTTTGCCCGCCTGCTCCTCTATCTGCGCACAAAACAACACATGCCGTGCCAGTCAGCCACAAGGGAAAACGAGCAGAGCGCTGTTTGGGTAAGCCCGTCAACTTGATGTTCCACGACTGCGTGAATGAATAGGCAGGGTACTGTGGGGTAAACCCGGACACGGGGTAAACCCGAACACCTAAGCTTTTCTGAACTTGCCACTTCAGCAAATGATGAACATGGTAGCTCATTTGAAAGCTTACCATGTTGCAAGCCCAATGAGCCAGAACGCGATTGACACCCACTTCCGGACTCAGGCGCAAATGCTGGCACACTGCGATGGCTAAAGGCCAAAAAGAGCGATGGATCAATCGGTCCAACAGTACTTCCATTGTCAGCTCTTCTAGTCTGAAATAATTCTACGTACTGTACGTACGTATACAGAAAAACGCACACACAGTATACACTACATAATGTAAGAGCTGATGGAAAACTTGGATGTACTGACCAGTGAGTTGCGACATATTTCTGCGTGGTCGCGAGCTGACCTCTTTTACATTGACACTACTAAATTTTCAGAGCAAAATGCATTGAAAAACTCAGTGTAGTAATTCAGAGTGGGGGTTAGCACCCAGCACATAAATTTTCAGCGCAACCAGTGAATAGTGCACGTACGTACTGAGCATATGTGATGGGCAACCAGAACGGCGCTTCCCTGATGCAGTTGAGCACTCGCAGCGACCGACAAACTTCCACGAATGGGTGCGCATCCATATGGGAAGCGAAAGCTTTGCCAAACGAGGCCGCCTAAAAACAAAACCATCTTCATCTATATTTCAGAGGTCAGTCAAAAACCACCGACTTCACGAGCTGTAAATGTCACAAACAAGTGTCCCAAAGTCGCACAAGAGTAAAACAGTGCATACTTGTGGTGTACCACAACAGACTGCATGGACATTCGTTTTTGGAAAACCTGTTAACATTGCAGATTTGATTTGTCAAGTAAAAGTACAGATGATAGCGCGCTACACACGTGGTGAGTAAACGCACGGTGAATTCACGGTGAGTTTGAATTTCGAGTTTTATTTTTCGTGTAGAGCATCCTCACTTGCTCCCACGCGCAAAATTTCTCTCGTGTTCACTCACACGTGGTGAGTTTCAACTCACGGTGAATTCACCGGCATCCCCATGCTTCATCACATACTTACATCACATACTCACATACATCACTCACATACTTACACATCACCGTGAATTTACTCACCTCGTGTGTAGCGCACTAATGTTTTACGGTAGAATGTGAACCTGGAGCAGGCTTTTCTGACTCTCGATTAGCCTCTCATGAGCCGCTGCTTGAATACATTGGGTCACGGCTTCTTCCAAGCTCTGCTGCTTCTTGATAATTTTCAGGTAGTCGTAGGCTTGATAGCTTTCTTGCTGCAAAACCGCACGTTGTAAGCCAACCTCGAATCATTCAAGAATGCTTGGTTAGCGGACTAGAACCAGCTGAGGACTAGGACTAGAACCAGCTGATACTCAGGCGTTGAAAAAGCTCAAGGGAATGCTAAATCCCCGCTCAATCGTTTGAACCGATTGCAAGCAAATAAAGTGGCTCCTCTTCACTGTACATACTGTAGGTTACTATGGTGTAAACCCGGCCACCTTAGCACATGCAAACTTGCTGTTTCACCAAATGATGAACCAAATACTCTTTTGAAAGAGGAGAGTTCAAGGAATCGATTGATCTAATACTTGTCTCAATCGGTCCATTGGTTCCTGAGATACGCAGCCCTGAAACTTAAGGAGCCGAATCTTCCCATGGTCGAGTTTACCCCATAGCCCATAGTATGTACATAGGCCTACCATATAGGGTACTATGAGGTAAACCCGGACACGGGGTAAACTCGGACACCTAAGCTTTTCTGTGAACTTGCCGCTTCAGCAAATGATGAACATTGTAGCTCATTTGAAAGAGGAGAGTTCAAGGAATCCATTATTGGTAGAATACTTGTCTCAATCGGTCGTATGGTTCCTGAGATATACTAGGTGTCCGGGTTTACCGCCGTGTCCGGGTTTACCCCACACACAGTTCCCTACCTGATACATCTTGGAGGCTTCGAGCAGATAGGCGCCGGGGGCTGAAGAGGCCACTTGGTACACGGCCCTCACGGCTGCAGGAACTCTGCCCAGAAACTCGTGGAAAGACTGAGCGCACACCCGCAAACCGTCCACTTCCGAGGACAAATGCACGGTTTCGTCGAACGCGTACCTGAATAAAGAAGCACGTTGGGGCATAGGGATGCATGAACCAGTAAAGATAAGGTTTCATACTCCTAACCTAACTAAGTGTGTGTAGTCTACGTAGGGGGATTTGGGGAACTCTTCTTTTCCTCTCCGGTCCGGGTGGCAGTACCTTAAGCGACCAAGGAAAAGATACAGTCTGTGGTAGAAGTTCGATTCCCACACACGTCCACGTCTACATGTGAACCGCTACATGTATACGTATGTACATACTACATACATACTGTGTAGCAACGCTGTTGAAGTGAGCCATGCGTACGTACAATTCTCCCCCCCCCCCCTTCCCTCAGTAGCGGATCCCCTTCCTACCTGAGATTTCCACCCTGCAGACCGAATAGAGTAAGGGAATTGGTGTTCTCACTGGAATCATACACAGCCACAGCTTCACTGCCACACCTGAAAAGCATCAAGTCAACAGAGACGCCATGTGTCTCTGCCTACTCCCACAGAATAGGAGTACACTGAGTTCTTCGCATCAGTAGATTCATGAACACATGCTTTTGGATTACTGTCTGAAGCTGAACTCTCCTTTGTTAGGCCTTACCATAAAAACTGAGTTGGGACAGAACGCAGCATACTGTTACACTCGCAGAAACAGTGCTGCAACAGATATAATATAAATAACAAAGTCGACACACCGGTCGCAACGAACACATGTAAACATTAGTATAGTCTGGCCAATAGCAGCTGGCACTTTGACTCAAGGCGCGTTGCGTAAAATAGATTTACAAATGCGGATTTCTGTCCACGCTTCGAGTACTCTTATTTAGCGCCCC
>JASAMW010002017.1:0-11926 GCA_030247985.1 Epsilonema sp. ZAB3_2 | reverse complement strand
CAGGAAAAGTCGGCTTCCATGGTTGGCCAGCAGTGTCTGAGGTTGGATGGAGCGGAGACTTACTTACTTGAAGGAAGCTTTTGATTTTCACACCTTGTACTGCAGGGTGTTTTCATTATTTCGACTCCAAACGCGCATAGCTTATATCTTTTGACGATGCGAGAATTTCAAAAAGTCAGGTATGGCAAAGTTGCTCAGTTTTTGAAGACGAACAATACTGGATCAAGAAAAATTTTAATTTAACCCCTACCATAAAAAGTATTGGCCATGTACGACTTTCAAATACACGGTAGGGGTTAAATTAAAATTTTCCTGATCCAGTTTTGTTCGTCTTCAAAAACTGAGCAACTTTGCATACATGGCTTTTTTAAAATTCCCGCGTGGTCAAAAAGTAATAGTAATGCGTGTTTGGAGCCGTAAATGGAACACCCTGTATAGCGGGTGTGAAAATTGAAAGCTCCTTCAATAAAAGGATTCTCTGGTCCATTTTACCTCAAATCACTGCTAGACTACCACAAAGCCGACTTTTCCTGTCGAATTACTGTTTTCCCTTGAAAAGCAAACCCCGTCTACGACGGGGCAAACCCCGTCCGCCGGGTGTCTACGGACGGACAGGCAGACGCCTGGGATTCAAAGAGGGTTAAACCCGGCCACCCAAGCTCCTGTGAACCTGCTGTTTCAGAAAATGACGAACCAAATAGCTCACTTGAAAGAGGAGAGTACAAGAAATAAATTGGTGGAATACTTGTCTCAATCATCGGTCCACTGGTTGCTGAGATATCCAACCCTGAAACGTAGGCCGAATTTCCCATCGCCGGGTTTACCCCATAGTACCCTATTATATGTACCCGAGAGTGCTGGTGGCAGCATTTCCATTGAGCAAGTCTGGAAGAAGTCAAAGTGCGCACAGTTGTTAAACGTTTGTCAAATAAGCTGAGATCGCATTATCAATTAACGACGATATGTACCTGCCGCTTCTTTCTTCGTTAGCACATCGCTCCTGCAAGTGAAACAAAGGAATGTAAAAATCTTCATATGTATGTACAGTGTGCACGTCATACAGCTTGGCTCGATAAAAAATGCATATCGATCCATATATGATCTCTTCAACTGTTGTAAGACTACATCATGCTTACATGTATCGAAAATCAATGACCGAAAGTAGCTCATCCGTGCTCTAAAAAAGGTATGTCGTATGTGTACAAAACGAAACCCAAACACTGCAAAAACTCGACTCATGTCCAGGGCCCGTTTGCACAAAACTTTAGCTGGCCGAGCTAAACTTACGACTGTTGTGCAAACGGGCCCAGGTCCATGTCCATACCATATCCACAAGGAGCTTCCACAGTGGCTTTCGTTCAATTTTGGCCCACAAATCCCAGAGGGCATTCACCAATGCAGCTACCGCCAAATGTACAGCGCCCTTCTCCGGGCCTATCTAAAACACCAACAAACAACAAATCAAGGCTCACTCACATTGGGAGGCAATGCGCTCGGCGTACGTCCGGCGCATCCATGGGTCACTACCTCAGAATGCGTCATTACCTGGGTGACAAAACCTCGGTGGTGATGACAAAACCTGGGAATAGTGCGTCATTACCTAAGACATGTCAAACCCCCAGAAATCATTTTGCGGGTGCGTCATCACCTCAGACTTGTGCGACAAAACCTCAGGGGAACAAGGCATGGTCAAGCCGTGTATAGCATACAGCAATGGACACGCCGAGCGTACGTCCAGCTGCGCGTGTTTCGATGTGAATCGGCCATGACCAGTACCCATCGCAATTGGCTTTCATTGGTGAGTTGCCTCCAAAAGTTGGCGAAATCTCGATAAATATCCGACAGCCTCTTGCCCTTCACAAGAAACGCCAAGCTTTCCACAGCCTTTATCACTGAAAGAAAGACAAAATATCATTTCATGGTTCATTCACATCGAAGACATACTGTATGCGATGCGCCGAGCGTACGCACGGTGTGTCCCATTTCCATGGCTTGACACACGCAATGGCATGGACAGCCATGGAAACGCCCGGTGTACGCAGAGCGCATTTCCTTCCAAAGTAAATGACCCTTTTCATTCAATGGCGCATCGCTTGATTACATTTGATTTGACATTACAAGATGACATATCCTACCGTACCAATCTCAGTTCCTCTGCCAATGGTGAATGTGAACCCGTGGCCTTCCAACGCACTGCAATCACTTCGGATTACTACGTAAGCCAGTGAGAAATCTGGATCCGTATGCTACAGCATGCAAGACAAATTGACAGCTATGATCGGTACATAGGAGCGATTGCCCAGAGAACGGACGTACATACGTCGAACGTCCTACACGTAAGCGCTCTCGTATGCCACCACTACGTTGCGTACTATGGACCAGTTGGATTGCGTTGTCGCGATGGAGTTGACCAATAACGACCCCACGGTATAGTGTATGACGTGTGTATAGGTACCGACGGCCATGCGCATGCCGTTGTTGTTCAGTCATCTGGGAGCGGAAAAGGAGCGAGTGAAAAGTAGAATTGATAACAAAATGACATCGACGACCCCGTTGGCACCGATCCAAGTTCACTAAACAAATACCGCGGGGTCGCTATCGACCAACTCAATCGCGACAACGCAACTGGTCCGTACTATTTATACTTACAGTGGCATCGGATGGTGCATCTGGAATGAGGACGGATGGAAATCGCACGTCCTGCCATCTCACATCTGCAACTCTGCCTTCATACTGCGCGTCAGTCCAATTCACCATCGCTGCAATATTGTGGACACCTGCACCAAACAAAACAGCATTTTCTAAGTATGCATTTCAAAGCAAATCTTCTACTACTGCAACCACAACACAACACGCAACGCTAAACGTGAGAAAAATAAGCAATACGTACCAAACGGTCAGGCAAGATGAAACAAACCACCAACAACAAGGGAAGTAACTTGACGTTGTTTTATTTGTGCTTTCTTTTACGCAGTGAGCAACAGTATAGGACGTCGTTACTATGGCTTTTTTATCAGCTCCCTGAGCAGACGGTACTACCTACCAATACCTACAAGTCCATACAGACAGTCTACCGTCACAAAACGAGTAGTCAACAAAAACAAGACGAAAACCCGTCGTATGTAAGAGCAGGCAGTATACTAATGCACACCTACCTGTCTTTTACAGCGAAGTCTATCAGCTCTGCTTTTGAGCTGAGCCGAATGGCACCAAGATCTATATCGGGGGGCTGAGATGTCAGGGCAAGGAACTTTTTTGGGAGGCTTCAAAGATGGCTACAGATCTCGATGACTATAAAATTAGCACACGCACCCATGCAGGAAAGTGTCAGCTTCTTCTGCTGCGTTTTGCACATGGCCGAGCCCACTGGCTCACATTTCTGCATTCCTTGAAGCGCGCCGCCCCCCCGCACCCCGCCCCCCCATCTATCGGGGGGGGTAGGGGGGCCCCCCCCCCCCCCCCCAGCCAGGCGGTGTTACGGGAATGCAGCGCCCCCCCACTTTTGGTTTTTGGTTGGGAGTTTTTGGGGTTGAATGGGGTGAATGGTTGTTGTGGGTTTGTGGAGTGGGTGGGGGGGGAGGGAGTATAGGGGTGGAAAAAAAAGCTGTGCCGCGCCCGCATGCGATTCAGCAGTGCAGCGGTGTCGCCTCTACCAGCAAACTCATCGCGGACTGGTGGCCCGCAATGCTATCCAGCAACCACGCGCTGTGGCTACGCATGCGATCCGAGTAAAAAAGGTTTGGTTTATTTTGGTGTGGTGGAGTGTGCTCATCGCGGACTAGTGGAGCCGCAATGGGGCAGTTCGCAACACCTGACATGGCGTGGCGTATTTGTTGTTTTGTTTCCTTTGTTTCTTTTTGTTGTGGGTGTGAGGGTGGTCTTTTGCAAATTTTCTCAGCTATGAATGTGGTTGGGGGGATAAGTAATAAATACCGCCTCCCCGACCCTGTGGTTGGGCCTCTTCGGAAACTCGTAGGATGGGAGCGAAAGAGGGCAGCAGTATTTATTTTTCCCTTTACAAAAAGCGCTACCACATGTACGCGAAAGTTATTTGCAAACTCCCCCATTGCGTTCCACCGCTGTGACTGCTGGATCGCAATTGCGGGGCCGGCGGTCACAGCTTTGTTTTTCGGGGGCGCGTATTTCGCGCATAACCTGGCTTCAAAGAATCAAAAGTTTTGAGCCACTCGTGGGGGGTGATCGTTGGTGGGTGGTGTGGTTTTGTCTTGCCGTGATCGGATCTGAATAATTTTTGCACCATGAAAAAGCTGAGACTTTCAGCATTTGCGTGAGCTAAGTTTCGAATCTGTAGCCATATTTGAAGCTGTGACATCCAGCCGATAAGCTTTGCTGCCCTATTTCTCAGTACTAAAGCCTTGTGTCGCACTCTCTAACGGTATGGGCTCTTGCTTGTAGGTATTGTAGTAGGTAGGTAGTACCGTCTGCTCAGGGTGCTTAGTACGGACGTCCTATATTGTTGCTCACTGTGTAAACGAAAGCACAATAAAGAAACAGTGGCTACTAGTAGTTACTTCCCTTGTTGTTGTTGGTGGTTTGGTTTGGTTTCCTCTTGCCTGACCGTTTGGCACGTATTGCTTATTTTTTCCACGTTCAGCATTGCTTGTTGTGTTGTGATTGAAGTAGCACGTAGAAGATTTTGCTTCGAATGTATGGAAATGCTGTTTTGTTTGGTGTAGGTAGTTTCTGCATTGCAGCGATGGTAAATTGGACTGATGCGCAGTATGAAGGCAGAGTTGCAGATGTGAGGTGGCATGATGTGCGATTTCCATCCGCCCTCATTCCAGATGCACCATCCGACGCCACTGTAAGTATAAATAGTAAGGACAGTTTCGTTGTCGCGATTGAGTTGGTCGATAGCGACCCCGCGGTATTTAGTTTAGTGAAACTGACCGTTCTGAAAACTACATCATGCTCTAATGTGTACCGATCGAGATAACTTCAATTTGTGTTGCATACTGTAGCATACGGATCCAGATTTCTCACTGGCATACGTCTTAATCCGAAGTGATAGCAGTACACTGGAAGGCCACGGGTTCACATTTACCATTGGCAGAGGAACTGAGATCGGTACGGTAGGACATCATGTCATCTTGTAATGTCAAGTCAAATGTAATCAAGCGATGTGCCATTGAATGAAAAGGGTCGTTTACTTTGGAAGGAAATGCGCTCTGCGTACACCGGGCGTTTCCATGGCTGTCCATGCCATTGCGTGTGTCAAGCCATGGAAATGGGACACACCGTGCGTACGCTCGGCGCATCGCATACAGTATGTCTTCGATGTGAATGAACCATGAAATGATATTTTGTCTTTCTTTCAGTGATAAAGGCTGTGGAAAGCTTGGCGTTACTGGTGAAGGGCAAGAGGCTGTCGGATATTTATCGAGATTTCGCCAACTTTTGGAGGCAACTCACCAATGAAAGCCAATTGCGATGGGTACTGGTCATGGCCGATTCACATCGAAACACGCGCAGCTGGACGTACGCTCGGCGTGTCCATTGCTCTATGCTATACACGGCTTGACCATGCCTTGTTCCCCTGAGGTTTTGTCGCACAAGTCTGAGGTGATGACGCACCCGCAAAATGATTTCTGGGGGTTTGACATGTCTTAGGTAATGACGCACTATTCCCAGGTTTTGTCATCACCGAGGTTTTGTCACCCAGGTAATGACGCATTCTGAGGTAGTGACCCATGGATGCGCCGGGCGTACGCCGAGCACTCCTACCAATGTGAGCGAGCCTTGATTTGTTGTTTGTTGGTGTTTTAGATAGGCCCGGAGAAGGGCGCTGTACATTTGGCGGTAGCTGCATTGGTGAATGCCCTCTGGGATTTGTGGGCCAAAATTGAACGAAAGCCACTGTGGAAGCTCCTTGTGGATATGGTATGGACATGGACCTGGGCCCGTTTGCACAACAGTCGTAAGTTTAGCTCGGCCAGCTAAAGTTTTGTGCAAACGGGCCCTGGACATGAGTCGAGTTTTTGCAGTGTTTGGGTTTCGTTTTGTACACATACGACATACCTTTTTTAGAGCACGGATGAGCTACTTTCGGTCATTGATTTTCGATACATGTAAGCATGATGTAGTCTTACAACAGTTGAAGAGATCATATATGGATCGATATGCATTTTTTATCGAGCCAAGCTGTATGACGTGCACACTGTACATACATATGAAGATTTTTACATTCCTTTGTTTCACTTGCAGGAGCGATGTGCTAACGAAGAAAGAAGCGGCAGGTACATATCGTCGTTAATTGATAATGCGATCTCAGCTTATTTGACAAACGTTTAACAACTGTGCGCACTTTGACTTCTTCCAGACTTGCTCAATGGAAATGCTGCCACCAAGCACTCTCGGGGTACATATAATAGGGTACTATGGGGTAAACCCGGCGATGGGAAATTCGGCCTACGTTTCAGGGTTGCATATCTCAGCAACCAGTGGACCGATGATTGAGACAAGTATTCCACCAATCGATTCCTTGAACTCTCCTCTTTCAAGTGAGCTATTTGGTTCGTCATTTTCTGAAACAGCAGGTTCACAGGAGCTTGGGTGGCCGGGTTTAACCCTCTTCGAAATCCCAGGCGTCTGCCTGTCCGTCCGTAGACACCCGGCGGACGGGGTTTGCCCCGTCCGTAGACGGGGTTTGTTTTTCAAGGGAAAACAGTAATTCGACAGCAGGAAAAGTCGGCTTCCGTGGTAGTCTAGCAGTGATTTGAGGTAAAATGGACCAGAGAATCCTTTTATTGAAGGAAGCTTTCAATTTTCACACCCTGTGCTATACAGGGTGTTCCATTTACGGCTCCAAACACGCATTACTATTACTTTTTGACGATGTGGGAATTTTAAAAAGTCATGTATGGCAAAGTTGCTCAGTTTTTGAAGACGAACAAAACTGGATCAGGAAAATTTTAATTTAACCCTCTTCGAAATCCCAGGTGCCCGCTTGTCCGTGGACACCCGACGGACGGGGTTTGCCCCGTCCGTGGGCGGGGTTTGTTTTTCAAGGGAAAACAACGAAAAGTCGGCTTCCGTGGTAGTCTAGCAGTGTCTGAAGCTGGATGGAGCGGAGACTTACTTACTTGAAGGACGCTTTTGATTTTCACACCTTGTACTGTACAGGGTGTTCATTATTTCGACTCGAAACGCGAATAGCTTATAGCTTTTGACGATGCGAGAATTTTAAAAAGTCATGTATGGCAAAGTTGCTTAGTTTTTGAAGACGAACAAAAGCGAATCAAGAAAAATTTTAATTTAACCCCTACCATAATAAGTGTTGGCCATGTACGACTTTCAAATGCACGGAAGGGGTTAAATTAAAATTTTCCTGATCCAGTTTTGTTCGTCTTCAAAAACTGAGCAACTTTGTCATACATTACGCATGCAAATTCCCACATGGTAAGAAAGTAATAGCTATGCATGTTTGGAGATGAAAATAAACGCGCATAGCTATTACTTTCTTACCATGTGGGAATTTTAAAAAGTTATGTAAGGCAAAGTTGCTCAGTTTTGGAAGACGAACAAAACTGGATCCGGAAAATTTTAATTTAACCCCTACCGTGTATTTGAAAGTCGTACATGGCCAACACTTATTATGGTAGGGGTTAAATTAAAATTTTCTTGATTCAGTTTTGTTCGTCTTCAAAAACTGAGCAACTTTGCCATACATAACTTTTCAAAATTCTCACATCTTCAAAAGATATAAGATATGCGCGTTTGGAGTCGAAATAATGAACACCCTGTACAGTACAAGGTGTGAAAATCAAAAACTTCCTTCAAGCAAGTAGGTCTCCGCTCCATCCAGCCTCAGACACTGCTGGCCTACCATGGAAGCCGACTTTTCCTTGTTTTCCCTTGAAAAACAAACCCCGCCCACGGACGGGGCAAACCCCGTCCGTCGGGTGTCCACGGACAAGCGGGCACCTGGGATTTCGAAGAGGGTTAACCCCTACCGTGTATTTGAAAGTCGTACATGGCCAACACTTTTTATGGTAGGGGTTAAATTAAAATTTTTCTGATCCAGTATTGTTCGTCTTCAAAAACTGAGCAACTTTGCCATACCTGACTTTTTGAAATTCTCGCATCGTCAAAAGATATAAGCTATGCGCGTTTGGAGTCGAAATAATGAACACCCTGTACAGTACAAGGTGTGAAAATCAAAAGCTTCCTTCAAGCAAGTAAGTCTCCGCTCCATCCAACCTCAGACACTGCTGGCCAACCATGGAAGCCGACTTTTCCTGGTTTTCCCTTGAAAAACGAACCCCCCGTCTACGGACGGGGCAAACCCCGTCCGCCGGGTGTCTACGGACAGGCGGACGCCTGGGATTTCGAAGAGGGTTAACCAAATGGCCGGGTTTATCCCGTAGTACCCTAATGTGTCCGATTTGGCAAAAAGTTTTTCATCATCATAGCCTGTTGAAAGGTGTCACTACCGTACTCTTTTGTATCTTTTGTAGAGGCGGAAGTATTAGCGGATGGAGTTCCTGCCTACGTGACATCTGTTGGTTGGCTTGGCATACCCACACCCCGTCTCACACAGGTTCGCTGACTTATTTACATACACGGCTCATTCACAAATTGGAAGAAAATGCGCTGGGCGCACACCCGGCGTTTCCATGGCATATGTCGAGCCATGGACATGCCGAGCGTACGCCTAGCGCATATGGCTCTGATGTGAATGGGCCTTATTCAATTCAATTCAATTCATCGCTATCATCAGAACCGTTCTGACCATTCTATGCCCTTTTTTCTTATTCATAGTTGGCGGAAAAGATGAAGAAAGAAGGATGGACCAGGTGAGGTGAGCTAAGCTTTGTCACAACTTACAGTAATACATAGCTCAGCAAGTTCCAGTGTTCTTGTTTGGTATGCGCTGTGGCTGAGCATAGAATGAAGATGAAGGTTGGTGTGAATTTGGATGACGACAAGCGAAGAGCTGGAATATTGAGGGATATTCTGGGACCAAGTGGCCATCTGGTAGTTAGTTTTACCTACTGCAATGTACTTCAACTATGTTACGTACCTACACTTGCTCAGTTACAAGGAAAAAGTGCAGCACGGCATAACCATCCCGTGTTTTTACGGAGCTTTAATTCTGTTTTAGATGACGGATGCAAATCAAAAGTAATAGTATGCAAATAGTATGTATTAATAGTATGCAATAGTATGCATGCATGGACTACTCGTACCTACCGACACCGAGCAAATCGATCTTTCATGTTGAAACATTAGTAGAGCCTACGAGTACGGTCCGACTTGAATTCGCGCCAGCTAAGCAGTCTAACCGCATGAGAGTACTTTTACTCGTACAGATGGGATGTGTCAGAGGCGATTGAATGGATGAAAGAGTTGGCAGGTTGCCAACCTTTGTGGATTGAAGAACCCACCAGTCCGGACGATGTGCTTGGACACGCAAAGATTGCAAAGGTTCGTGTTTGCTGTGGATTCTTGAAGCAGGAGAGTCTTCGTTTCATGGTTATGGATTCTTGCTTATAGGCTTTGCGTCCTCTTGGGATTGGAGTGGCGACTGGAGAGCACTGTATGAATCGCGTGCTATTCAAGCAATTTCTGGAGGCGGAAGCGATGCAATTCTGCCAGATCGACTGTTGTCGACTGGGTGGTGTGAACGAAGTGCTCGCAGTGCTCCTATTGGCCAGAAAACTGAACGGTTAATAATACAAACTAGCTGATATCTCATTCAAATCGGAGACAAAAGCTGGGCGTAGGGTACTGTAGTGGATTAATTAACTCCTCCCGGAATTCAAAGTCTCATTGTCATTGCGCAACTGGTTGCAACTGCCGCAACAGGCGATGTGCAACCGTCACCAACCAACATATGGGAGTTGCGCAACCGTCGTTAACCATTCCGGGAGGAGTTAGGGGGGGTTCTTTTTTTTTTTTTCTTTTCACATACCCCCTATGGGACCCTACCTGCAGGGAAATTTTTAGCCTTCTAGCCCTCTTCACACTGGAGTTTTGGCGTTTTACAGTCAATTTCCATGCAAACTGGGGCTAGATTTTTTTAGGTTATATGCCTATAGCTCATTAGATACAGTACCGGCCGCTCTGAAAATTTTTACCCCTTTAGGTAACCAATTATAGTTTTCGAAAATACAAAAAGAAAAAATTCGGTAGTGGTCCATGAAAGAGAACGGTCCTCATGAATAGTAAAAAATTCAGGAAAAATTTTCCCGCCTTTTTCTATTATTCAAGATATATGAGCAATACCACTGGAGCTTCTTCCTAAAAAGTAACCTACTCCCAGAAAAAATTTCTACCTCATCTATTTCATATGCATACATGATCCATTCCTTATGTTGTAATCGCTGTTTTCAGAACCCTCGCTTTGCTTCAGCGTACCTCCTGGACACATCCTCCCTCATCTCAAGTACTGCTCCAGCCATGGTAAGGAAACACTACTGACACGAAACACTACTGACACAATTATACATGATCCACAATGGCCTAACACGATGCGATGTACAAGATCTACTTGTCTGTTAGGACCACGACACTGATGGAAACGAGAGCAGTGACGACGAGGAACTTTTTCCATCAGATGATGAATTTGATGCTGAGGATGCAGCAAAGTCCGAGCTCACTTCGTTGGATTCGATGGCGGCAGCAATGGAATGGAAGGAGCAGATTAGGCATATCCCAGAAAAAAAAGCCCTTCAAACCAACGCATCCTCCTGGACCAAAGAATTTCACCCATCGCACTGATGATGACCTACAGGTGAGGAGGGGTTCACCGCTAATTAACGCCGCATCCTGCAACATCTGCAATTTAGGTGTTTGGCTCCTTGACGCATGATGCTTTCAATATAATGTTGAAAGAGATGAACAGAAAGGGAAAGATTAAGTATGGCGACAACTGGCAGTGGCTGGATTCAGCAGAGCTTTGCGATTGGCTCGCCTTGTACCTCAGCATGGGGGTAGTCAAGAAAAGCAACGTGCGGTATGTACATGATCCATTACTCATTGTACATTATCCACTTTTGCCATTCATGTAAACATATACTAATGCGTCTTCTCTTAGGGAGTCTGGAAGAAAGAAAACGCACCGTACGATACTCCCGTCTTCAACGACATAATGTCCTATCGCAGATTTGTGCAAATTTACGAGCCATCCACTTTGCTGATACTGAAGTCTGCGAGGCAATTGGTTTGAATGATACTCGGTCACGGAATTATGATCAGATGCACAAATTGCGCCCTTTCGCCGAAGCGATGTGGAATGCGTCTTCCTACCACTATCAACCTCAGCGGATGACAGCTGGCGATGAAATTGTACATTACTTCATATGTTACATGATCCATATGATTCCTACATGATCCATACTAGGGATTTTTTCAGATGGTGCGCTACAAAGGACGCTACAAAAACAAGACAGATGGTTGGGAAACCCAACCCGGAGGGCCTCAAACTCTACGCCCTATGCGAGTCTGACACCGGGTATGTGTGCTCGGCTTGCTTCCACACCAGTCCCCGTGGGTGGCCAGCAAATTTCAAAGTTCCTTACGGGCCAGGAAGAATTGCTACTGCTTTACATTCATCAACTGGCGAAACAAGCAGGAGTGCTGAATCAAAAGTATGATTGAACATGATCCGTTTAGATATGTACATTATCCATATGGCAACATACATTATATAAAAGTTCGCCATTTGCAGCTACATGATATTCACTGATTCGTACTACACCCATCGTCTGTTGGCTGAGGAGTTGCTTCTAATGGGGACTATGCTGTGCGGAACGATGAAAGCAAGTATGTCTTGGGGTGTGCCGGCACAAATGACCAACAAGGAAAGCCAACTGAACAAGAAGCTCGAGCGTGGCTACGCTTACGTCCTTTCAACTGATGAACTGTCCCTTGTGAGCTGGAAAGACAACAAAGCGTGTTGTAT
>JASAMW010002016.1:0-92392 GCA_030247985.1 Epsilonema sp. ZAB3_2 | reverse complement strand
GACAAGTGACGTGATGGGAATTCACAACGATACCGTGCGAAGAGCGTGTTGAGCGTTCTGTACAAAAATATCCAGGCTGCTCCAAGGGGCGGAACAAAAGGGAAAGGTAGAGTACTATAGAATCAGAGGGTAAACCCGGACACCCACGTCCCTACTAAGCAACCATGCGACCGGGTCAGACAAGTGTTCTGCCAATAAAAAATTATTTGAACTCTCCTCTTTCTAATGAGCTACCATCTTCATCATTTGCTAAGCGGCAAGTTCAGACAAGCTAGCATTCCAGGACTTACCCCCATGGCCGTGTTTCCCCTACAGTACATTCTGCTGGTCTACCCTAGAAACGCGGCAAATTTTTTGCCAGTAAGAGTGTCAACCACGGACCGAAATTGCGGAACTTGCGGAGTCATTTACCGGTCTTCTTTACGCTGCTTGCCTTACTTTTCCAGCCTGTTCCCATTATCATTTTTCTTTCGTCCGCGCTGAATTACGTCATATCTTTCCATGTCGGTCCGTAGTCGGCTAAGACGTACTTCTAAAAAAATTTGTCGCGTGTATGTGGACAGCGGTTCGTTTTCTGTGCTGACTGGTCTGTTCTCTTCTATTTCATACACATGTGCGAATAAATGGTTTTGATTGACTGATTCATTTAAGGTGCGATCATCTGCGGATCTGAAAGCGCTGGAAACAATGTGGCAGCTGCTTCTGGACTTTGGAACGGAAAGGAAGGAGAAGAAACGGCGGGAGATAGAAACTACCGTGTTTATTCCGGAAGACGAGAGAAAGGAGGTTGTGGTTGGTATGACCACGAGAAAAGGTAGACAGAAGAGAGAGACGGCAGAAACAGCTGGAGGCATGCCGGTTTTGGCGCCACAGGAGGAAGGAGGAGGCAGCAGAGAAGGAATGCCGATACTGCAAGCACAGGAGGATGGGGAAGGGGATAAGGAGGAAGAGGAATACCAAGAATCAATAATACTGTCTGTGAAGGATGAGGAGGAGAAGAAGCCAACAGTAACGCGCAGCAGAAGCGGCAGACTGCTGCAAAGATCTAGTCGACGCCATTCGCGTTCTGATTTCGAGCCAAAGCGGGAAATAGTAGAGGAAGGAGGGGAGAAGAAGGAAAGGAAAAGGGAGAAGCGCAAAAGAAACACCCTGTTTTCCGGCCTCGCTGAGCTGGCGGTAAAGAACGCGTTACGCGTTCCGGTTGCGCCTGCGAGACAGGAGAAAGCGGCTTGCGAGCTGTGCGGACTGCACGTGAGCGCTCACGTGATGCCGCGGCATATGGCTGTTCACGCGAAAGAGCGCTGGTTCGCCTGCGACCTGTGCGGCAGCGCTTACTGTCCGTTCAACCCGCGATGCGAACGCGAAATAGGGTGAATGGTTATCCCGAACGAAACATCAAAGCTGCAAGTTCACCCCGGTTTTCATCATCGCAGTGACAACAAAAGCGTTCGTCCTCGACCCAACTGTTATAATATTGGGTGAACTCAAACTTTGATGTTTCGGGGGTAGCGTTTGAAGTTTCTCGCGTGCCAGTAGGAATGGGTTGAACGGACAGTACCGCAGTCAGCAGTACCTGGAGGCTGTGCACATGCAGGAGCACGTGGGTGAGGTTTCTGAGCATGTGCCATGCGCAGTTTGTGGACAGACGTTCCTGTGGATGCATCAGCTGAAAGTGCACAAGTTCCAGGAGCACGGCAGCAGATACAACCCGTGCCAGTGCCAGATGTGTATGCTGGAAAGCTTCGCCACCGCCTGGGAATAGGTCTGGTTGGGGTTAAAAATGAAAAAACTGGAATTGAGTTTTTGTCGAGTGGTAGGGACAGATGTAGCCGAAATTATTAGCCTTATCATATGGCGTGCATATTGCTATATGGTAGGGCTAATAAGGATCCTGTGCTGCAAATGGATGAGGTCGCAAGTATCGCTGCGCACGCGTAGTAGCGCTTTTACTTACAGCACAACTTTGTCTATTTTTGTGCATATTTTTTATTTTTTAGCCAAGTAACCAACAAGTGGCGCCTTTTTGGCTAAAAATTAAATAAAATGAGCATAAAAATAAACAAGTTTTGTGACAAGAAGCGCTACTACGTGTGGAAAGCGGTAAATGCAACCTCGGAGGATGTTCATGGGCATCAAGGAATGCGACAAACTTGTGTAAGCGGAAGCTCGTCTGTACATTTGAACCACACCTATTGGGCTATCATATGGAGCGGGAGCACGGCGTGGGATTCGAGCGTAATACGGACGCTTCGGGGAAGCGACGTCGCGCTCGCTACACAAATCCCTCCAGCTACAAGCACAAGATGTCCGCAGCCGGAATGCGGCGAGCAGGCGATTCGCGTCTCCGCACGCGCTCAAGGAACACCTGCATATACACACACGGGAGAAAGGCCGTACGCCTGCGACTACAGGGTGTTTACTTTTATATCTTAGCATACGTTGTTGTTTGAACTTTTCTTGTGCTGAAATTAGTCGTGGCGACGCGTGGGGACGGGGGGAGTAGCCTGAAAAATGTGGGAGGCCAGTGCGTGAGTCGAACACGCAGCGCAACGGGAGTACGCGCCTCGACTCTACACACGGTTCTCAAACTTCTTCTCTTGTACCTCCTCACTGGGCTCGTACAGTACACGCTCTTTGACCGCACAAACTTGCGGTGTACATATGTCAAATCGGTCATAAAAGACTGCGAGTTGTGATCCAATGAAGTTCACAAACAACTTCGTAAAAACGATACAAATGAAACACCCTGTCCTGTTCCTTACTGCACCACGACACGCTATGCTCTGCGTATAAGTACGCAGTCAGCACGGGCGAGAAGCCGTACGCCTGCGACCAGTGTGAATACAGCAGTGAGTCTGCAGTTCTTGAAACTGCACTACAGCAGGCATACTGGGGAGAAGGCGTATGGCTGTGAAGTGTGCGGAAAAGCTTTTCGCCAGCCGAAAACGCTCAAGGTTCGCATGAGAGTACATGAACAGGAGGAGGAGGAGGTTGTGTTTGATGAGCAGGTCGCCCACGTCCATGCCATGTACAACTGAAAAGTGCTCGGAATTTTCTCTTGGATGATTATGATTGGCTTCATTTCCGTTTCGTTATAAAATGATCATGAATAAAGCTTTTTTCCTTTTAGTGTGCGCTTTTTGAACCAATATTGTTCGTAATTTGTCGAACAAACTTTTCCTTTCGTACCTTCATCTACAGTACGTACCGTCAAATGTTTCGTAACGGACTATATATAATATTTCCTGTTTTAGGTCTGTAAGCATGAAATGCGTATTCTGCTTTTTGGCGCACTTATCAGTTCCTAGTAGCTCTGCAGCAGATGACACAGATAAGGTGTTGTGCAGCCATCTGCAGTCGTTCCACCTGCATCAATATCTCTGCGAGTGCACCATTTGCGGCGGATCGACCGGATTCAAATCTGCCGCTGAGCTGGAGAAGCATTGGTTGGCAGAACATTAGGGGAAATGGCCGACACGGACTTGATGGGCGTACGCAACGACACTGTCGAAGCCATACTCACCGTCCTATGCGAAGTGGCCAAATTGGATCAGATTGAGAAGAGCAAAGAAATGACGACTTCAGACGTGAGAGCTGTGGAAAAGATGTGGAAAATACTGCTGGACTTTGGTCGAGGAAGCAAGAACGGCAATTCCCTGGAGGTTTTGGAAGATGTGGGCCGTGACTCTTTGGAGACGGGACAAGGAGGCGAAAGAAAAGAAGAAAGGTGGCGCAGCCATGCCTGACATGCCGAGTTTAAATCCGCAAGTGGAAGTGACGGCGCCAGTTACGGAAGAAATGCCGATATTATTAGCGGAGGGGAGGAAGAAGAAAAAGTGGAGAAGAAGACTGTGCAGGAAGATACTACAGCTAAAAAAGCACGGGAAGAATCTGGGCATGAGCGGCGGCAAGCATGGAAAGGTGTGACAACGAGAAGTGCAAGCAAACTGAAGAAGAAGGAAGCTGTGGCGGTGAAAAAGCGGAGCGACAAGCTGCAGGTATCCTTTAGGGGAGTTTCATAAATTATGTCACGCAAAAATCGGGGGGTTGGGGAGGATGGTGACGTTAGCGTGACGATGTGTCGCTATCTACAAGCGTACTGGGGGGAGGGGGAGGGGTGGCCAAAAGGGAAGGGAGGTGCCGACAAATGAATTTTTCCGTGACGTATTTTATGAATCTCCCCTTAATAGGAAAGGCAGACCGTTGCGCAAGTCAAAAAGGAGGTACTTTGAGGACAGCTTGCCCTCTTCTGCTTCTGATACTACTAATGAGTCGCAGCAGTCTATGCCTCCTTTGCTAGAAGAAGAAACAGGGCAGAAACGGAAGAAGGCGGATTCTTCGCTAGAAACTGCTTCTGTTTCCTCGCCATCTCCAAAAGGGCAACGGATGTTGCGCAAGAAGTGGGAACGCCGTAATCCCTTCAAAGGGAGATTTGGCGGCAAAATGGAAGGGTACTGTGGGGGAGGACAAAGGTCATGCTTTGTGCATCGGTAAAAACAAACTGTGAAAAAATATTTCCTCCTTTCTTTCGTTGTAGTTGCATGAGATATAACCGCTTTTGTCTCTGTGTGTGGTGCTAACAGGTACACTGATGGGCCCTGAACGTGAGGGTTGAATGGAAGGAGGATAAAATTATTTCACACAGGTAGGTTCCGTTCCGTGTTCAAAATATGACACTTCCCCCTTCCCCCGTACGTACAAATTTTCCGCCAGATCGCTCCTTTAAGCCAGCAGCAGCCGCAGCAGTGAAAAAAGCGCCATCGGAAATTACTACGAGCAAGAACAAGGTGGAATGCAGTTGGTGCGGTATGCTAGTCACGCAGGGCGCGCCACTGCAGATTCACATGGGAGGCCACGAGAGTGAGAAGTGGTTCAGTTGCGCCGTGTGCGGCTACTCCTATCGCACTCAGTATATGCTGGAGGCGTGGCACATGCCTATTCACATAGACGCGCTGCCGGAGCAACTCGAGTGCGCTGTGTGCTCGGCGGAGTTCGACTGGAAGCACCAGCTGCGCCTTCATAACTTCTGTGAACACGGCATTGGAGTAGGCAGGGTCGGTTTCTCTATTGCTTGATGGACAGACAGCTGGATGAACAAATATGCACAGATGAGGTTGCATATAGCAAATGGAACAGATAATAGTGGGCTACACACGTGGTGAGTAAACTCATGGTGAATTCACGGTGAATTTTGAACTTCGAGTTTCATTTTTTGTGTAGAGCATACTTGCTCCCACGCGCGAAATTTTTCTCATGTGTTCACACGACGGTGAGTTTCAAACTCACGGTGAATTCACCGGACTCCCTATGCTTCATCGCATACTTACGGGGAATTCCCCGTGAGTTTACTCACCACGTGTGTAACGCACTAATGACGCTTTTTTCTTGCAAGAACGCGACCTCATCTGTATATTTGTCTTTCACTATGCTGATGACTAGTCCCTGCTTGCGCTAACAACTTCAATGGTCCCGAGCTGATCCATCTGCAACTGTTTTAGTGCGGTTTATTTGTCGAGAACCGCCAGCACCATCAAAAAGCACTGAAAAACATAGGGCTCCGCTCGCGACCGCCCATAATTCTCAGCGCAAGCAGAAATATATTTCTGGCGCAAGTAGCGAATAGAGAAACCGACTCTTCTCTCAGACCCGTTCGAATGCGTGGATTGTCCACGTGGCATTACAAAGCGTTTCGCGCACGCCGGACAGCTGGGCTACCACTTGGAGATGGCGCACATGAGCGACATGCCGACGGACGGACAGTACATCTGCTGGGAAGAGGAGTGCGCCGGCCGTCACTTCAACAGTCGCTACCAGCTGCTGGAACACACGCGCGTTCACACCGGCGAACGGCCCTACCGCTGTCCCTATTGCACCTACGCTGCAACGACTCCTTACAGGCAGGCTGGTTGGAAATAAGCTGGACATGCTTGCTTGATGTGATTCTGGTAGTTCTCTGATCGATAGTGCGATGTAATTTGGGCTGGGCTGGGGAAATTCGGACCACCCCAATCTATTTTCCGCTGGGGAAGGAAGAAAGTCCAACCGTACCCTGTACAGCTCTTCGGCGTTCGCTCTTAATCCATACCGCGACCTGGCGTCAGTGTTGACAACAAATTATTGACGAATAATATATGGGTGTTTGCGGTTTGTTGACGAACGGACAACAAACCGACAACAGCTGAACTACTTGTTGCCAAAGTGACGCCAGGTCGCGGTATGTGTTAAATGACGCAGCAATATTTTTGTGCATGTAGCCTCCGCTCTCTTTCCTTAGTATTCGACACCGTTTGTTTATGGGGTGAAGGCTGCTTGCACACGCTGTCGCTGTCGTCCGAGCTTGTCGTCCTGCTTATTCCGAATCAGCCTGTACGCTCGACGATTGCACGTGCGTAGTCAGCACACGGGCGAGAAGCCGTACGCTTGCGACTTGTGCGATTATCGATCGATTCATCTGCAGGGCGTGAAACTGCACTACACCGTTCACACTGGCGAGAAGAACTTCGTCTGTCACGTGTGCAGGAGGCCTTTTCGACTCTTGAGTACCTTGAAAGCGCATGCGAAGATTCATCAGAGGAAGCAGATAGGTGCAGAAGTGTCATATGAGTAGCGTATGTGGATGTATGTATGTGTACTGTGTAATGTACAGCTTTGCGAGGTGATGCATGCTGTGCCGTATCATGTAATTGTATTTGTATGTGAGATACTGTACTGCATGATTGGGATCATGTGCAGCACCTACTTCTCTTTGTACCTCCAGTACGTACGTACATAATGTACTACCTACCTATACAAACGAAGATAAAGGATTTTGATTATGAAAAGTCGTGTATGTGTCTGCTTGTCACGAAACTCGATCTGATATTCGAGTGCTGTCTTACTTGCTTGCGTTCACTTTCTTCTACTCTGCTATAGTTGTTGTACGGCTCGTATGACGTGTATATATCTATCTGTCTGGTTGGATGAACGGAGAAGGCGCTAATGTTTCAAAAACCGCATAAGTAACGGCTGTCAAGGGAAGATTCTTCATTCGGACCCAGGAAAAGATACTGAAAAAGTGTCAAAGAAACTGTAAAACAGCCAGAGCGAGGCCAAAGAAAGGCCCATTCTCATTCGCTGAAAGGTTTACCGTATTTACCGGTGCATAGCCTCCAAAAATTGAGAGGTCCCTATGCATAAGGGGGGGGGGGGGTATGCATGGGACATTTTTTATGTTTTTGAGAGGTGCGCAGAGGCATATTTTTTAGGTCAAAAGCATGTGTTTTATTAGGGCATAGTTGAGGTCAAAACAGGGTTATTCTAGTATGTACTGTATTGTACATATGGGAGTATGCATTGGGGGTTATGCACCGGTAAATACGGTACTGACTGGCTTGCCTGCCGGTGTCACACAAGACACTCAACTCTACGTACATATGTAGGCCTACGACCATATTATTTTCCGTGAGCAGAAACCAGAAAATGATGTAGAAACGAAAATGCTTCTTTCTAAATTACTAGCCAACAACACTGTTTGCAGGTATCACGGAGAACAGAAGCATTATCCCCACCATTTTTGCAACCTGTCATACAGTACCTACACGTGTACGTGCCGACATCATGGAGTGCGCTTTCTGCACTGGAGTTCGCTTCACTGGCCAGGGCTGCAGCTCCGGCTCCGACTGGAAGTCTGCAGCTCGCGAAGAACTGCAGATTCATCTGCAAGCCGCACATTTGCGTCCTCACTTCCTGTACGCATGCAGAGGCTGCACTGTCGGCACCAAAGGCACCTTCAAGTCCACGCCTGAACTGCGCAATCATTGGACTGTGGAACACGACCTGGACCCTGTGACTGCGGAAGTGGTAAAGGCAGCAAGGGATAGTTTTGATAGTGCGGGATAGTTTTACCCATACTGAATTTCGTCCTCACAACTACATTGTGTGAACCAGTGCGCACCTTGCAAATAGATGTTGACGTTTTCTGGTGCGCATAAAATAGTAGTTGTGAGGCCGATATTCAGTATGGGTAAGTACAAGCAGCTGTAAGTACAGTACAGTGCAGTGCAGTACAAGAAGCTCTACTTACAGCTCCTTGGCAAGTATGTAGAAGTATGTAGAAGAAGAAGAAGTATGTAGAAGAAGAAGAAGAAGAAGTATGTAGTATGTAGAAGTATGTAGTATGCAAGAATGGAGGTCCATTCTTTCCCCCAAGCAGCTATACATATGTTTCTTTCGTTGATGCCTTGTTGAACCTGAGCGCTTCGCTTTTCTGTACACACAGATGAGCCTGAACGTTCGCAACGAGACGGTGTGGAGTATTCTGAGCGTGCTGACGGAGATTTCGCAGCTGAACGGCCTGGAGCGAGTGGGCGCGCTGACGTCAGATGACGCGAAGGCCGTGGAGGCCCTGTGGCTGATGCTGTTGGACTTGGGGCGAACGCGGGAGAAGACGCGAGCCCTGCCGATTCCTGCCTGGAGGAAGAAGCGGACGCGGAATACGGTGGCGATCATCGGCGATCACCAGCCTCCCGGCCTCAAAAGGGGTAGGAAGCCGAAGAAGAAAATTAAAGGGGAACTCTGGCGGAAGATTTGTGTGTGGGGGCGAACAAGTTTTTATACCTCGACGGTTCTCACCGTGGAGTGAACAGGGTTTTTTTTCGCGCATTTGATGAAGGCACCTCTTTCATTCTTACTCTGGAGTCGATTTTGCCTCTGTAATGCAGGGAACCAGTTAGAAGCCCTGTTTTGCAACAGTTGGCCATGTTTTGCTCTGTTTCTTAACCGGTTCCCGGCAGAACGGAGGCAATTCTTTCTTACACATGAGATGAGAATGAAACAGGTGGCAATTTTTGCTAATCAACTGGGTTGGGTGCTTTCAAATGTCGACAATTTGAAACTAAATATCCCGCCAGATGCCCCCTTTACACTAGAGTTAAAGGAAGAGGTGGAGGAGGAAGCAGAAGAAGAAGGAGAAGGAGGGAAAAGAGAGCAGCAGAAGGAAGACGCTGAACCTGAACCGGCGAAGAAGAAAGAGCGCGTGATCAAGTACGCGTGTAAACTGTGCGGCGTGCGCGTGCGCTACTTGGCGCAGCACATGGCGTCGCGCCACGCGAAAGCCGGCGCCGGCCAGCAGCTCCACCCCTGCGACCTATGTGGACGCGGCATGAAATCGGCGACGCAGCTGGAGGCGCACCGACGCACGCACACCGGCGAGAAGCCCTACGCCTGTCCGCACTGCGACTACAGGCCCGTTCACATAGGAGGTGCGCGGCGCTGGGCGCACGTACGTATCTATAGCTCGGCGCATTTAAAGTCGTGGACAGCTATGGATACGCCGGGCGTTTTTCCTTCTTATATGAATGAGCTATTTTAATATATACTTTATGTATGGTTGGATGAACGGAGAAGGCGCTAATGTTTCAAAAAACGCATAAGTAACGGCTGTCAGGGAACACTATTCAGTATGTATTGCACAACTTTGGAAGCGACAATAATATTTTATTAATTCTGGGTATTTAGTGCGTGTGATGTGGCTGGGATGGGTAGCCCCTGGCTTGGCGCATTCAAGTTCATGGACAGCTGTGGCTGTGAGTACGCCGGGCAAAGTTTCTCTTTCCTTCAAATATCAATGGACCGTTAGACGACGGGAAAAGCGCTAATGTTTCAAAAAGGTATAAGTAACGGCTATCAGGGAACGTTATTCAATCGAATGAGATCAACTTTTTTCGGTAACGCGATAATAAAATAATGTCATATCTCAGTGTATAATTCTGGGTGGTCCATGGATTGCCGCATTTATGGGAGCGCCGGGCGAACGCCGAGTGCGCATTTTCGCTCCTATGTGAACTGGCCTTTTACCGCTCCTCCACGCGCTCCGGTCTGGATTCGCACATGAAACGACACTTTATCCAGGAGAAGAAGTTTCGGTGTCCACGCGCTGACTGCGCAGCATCCTTTTACACAGGGTGCGCAGGAGAATCGATAATCGATCGGGTACTGTAGTTGGGGGTACGTAGTGGAGGCACGGTTGGTTAGCGCGGGATCAGCTGAGATTATACGGTTCCGTTTTAACCCCTCCGTTTTAACCGGTTAACCCCCTCGATATTCTCAGATGACCGCCTAGCCGCATACACCCCTTGCGGCCGTCCCGGGACGGCTATGGCCAACTGTTTTCTGGCCGCCACCACCCCACGGCTATGGGCGCCCACGGCCGCAGGGTGGCCGCAAGGGGGTGTATACGGCCAGGCGGCCATCTGAGATTATGGAGGGGGTTAACTCTAATTCATTTTGCTTGCCGGAGTCGTCGTCGCTGCGCCATCGCTGCAATGAAAATTGCGACGACTTTGGCAAGAAAAACGGGATGCAAAACTGGAAACCTTTTTCTTGATCCAAAAAATTGACTTGAAAAAAATCGTCCAATAGGCATGACGCTCAAATGTTCGGGGTTTTTGCCCAAAGTATTCACCCCCCCCCCCCCCCCCCCCCCCCCCCCCAGGGTTTTGCCTCCTACGCACCCTGTTCCCTCACAATCCCACCGATCTGCGCTCTCACACTCGCGTGCACACTGGTGAGAAGCCGCATCAGTGTCCGCAGTGCACCTTCCGTTCCACGCACCTCTCGGCCATGGCCAGACACGTGAAGAAGCACAGCGGAGAGAAGCCGTTCGCCTGCCAACAGTGCGACTACGCCTGCCTCACACGCGACGGAGGGTGCGCGGCTGCAGAGTACACTACACACATCGCCTGCAGGGAAGCTGTCTATGTATGTATGTATGTATGTATGTATGTATGTATGTATGTATGTATGTATGTATGTATGTATGTATGTATGTATGGTATGTATGTATGTATGTATGTATGTGTGTATGTATGTATGTATGTATGTATGTATGTATGTATGTATGTATGTATGTATGTATGTATGTATACGTACGTACGTACGTACACGTTACGTATGCGGAATCCAGGTAGAAATTCTGTCCTTATTCCTGTAATAATCCATGATTGATTGACCCGAAAGCTAGGCCTCTGCTTTAGTGTACACTGTTGTACAGTGCCATCCATAAACGGTATGTAAAGTACAAATTATAATTCTAGGACCCATGTATTATTTATCTCGAGAACTACGCGACGTAGAGCAAAGCGGTCAAACTTCCACGAATAACTTTAGCTCGCCTCTCCAATAAAAAAACCGTTTGTCTCCAGCTGCTCTGTGTGTCGAGATCTCGCCAAATTTCTTCAGTACTAAAATCGCCAAATCGGGCGTGGACCATTGGGCAATTCTAAACCTCGCAAACTCCCGAAAAATCAAAATGGCAGAAATAAGCATACGTGGTGAAGACGATAAAAATGGGCATCGGGCGTACAGGGTCGTAGGGTGTCGTGGTTTGCGTGGTTTAGCGTCTGCCGAAAGGTGACACGATTTCAGTGCTGAAGGAATTTGGCGAGATCTCGACACACAGAGCAGCTGGAGACAAACGGTTTTTTTTATTGGAGAGGCGAGCTAAAGTTATCCGTGGAAGTTTTGACCGCTTTGCTCTACGTCGCGTAGTTCTCGAGATAAATAATACATGGGTCCTAGAATTATAATTTGTACTATAGTTGTACGTTTTCACTCTGCTTCCCTGCAGCTGAGTATGTTTGTCCGCCGCAGCTCGTGCACCCTATTCATAAACTGAATCGGCATATGCTGAAGCATTCGGACATCAAGCCGTTCTACTGCGAGATTTGCGGACCGGATAAGAAGAGCTTCCGGCACAAGAGTCTGCTAGTGCAGCACATGCGAGTGCACACGGGCGAAAAGCCGTACGTGTGCACGGTGTGCGGAGAAGGCTTCAAGTACTCGGGGTCGAGGAAGGCGCATATGCTGAAGCACGACGGCGTCGGGTTCACGCCGGGTCGATGGCCGAAAAACGTGAAACTCGACCACAGTTCTGCTGCGTCCGCCAATGAATGAATGATGAGAATACGGAATAATCGTGTGTGTAGGCGTAGGGTTGTAGGGCAAACCCGGCATTGGAGTAAACAAACAGCGAGTCGTCATTCGAGAAGGGCAGAACGATTTTGTAGACGTCTATTTTGTGATGGACCTAACAGCGGTCCACGCCGCTGTACAAGGTACGACGAAAGCGTGGACACCTAAATACGTGGACCGTACTTTGGCGCCACTTATTTAGAAGGTGTCCACGCAAGCGCCGTACTTTGTACACGTAGGTCCATCACAGAACAGAGGTCTGCAAAAGCGTCCTGCACTTCCCGAATGACGACTCGGAGAACCCTGCCATGTACTGAAAGTCGGTTTCTTTCTACTGGGTGACCGGGTTTACCCCATCAATTAAACCGGCCGGGTTTACCCCATGATACCCTACGTACCCGTTTACGCTTGTAAGATTGTTGTTTAGTACTTATTGCGATTTCTCATGCTTTAAGTATGTTTATGTATACTAAGATAGGCTTGGATTACTGTTTGATGTTTTTGGACGTTTCAATAAAAAGTTTTTTCGTGTTGGTCTGATGTGCTTGCGCCATGCTACCAGCTATCGAGCTCTGGAAGCTTTTGCTAGCTTCTCCTTTTGTTTCCTGATTGTGTGTGTTTCACAGTAGACTGAAAGCATGACAGCACGTACATCATGCGTCGTAGTACTGTACCTTATGCACGAACTGTTTCAGTACACACAAGTCCAGTGATCAGCAATGATGGCGTATTGCTGCTACTGCGATGATGAAGTTGGTGTCAATGCGTTGGTCTATGGACATGCTCATGCTGACAGTGGAGAGAAGGCACTGAGGCTCCATATTCAATTTGTCCATCTTCACTACTCGCCGTTCGTATGTACGCTTTGCTCAGCCAAATTTGGAGACCGATCTGCGTTGGACCAGCATTTTGCTGACTACCATCAAATGACGGATGACTTTGCGCTTCCAAAGGAACAGGTACCGTATTTACCTGTGCATAGCCCCATGGGGCTATGCAAAAATTGAGAGGTCCTATATGGGGCTATGCATAGGGGGGGGGGGGGGGGCTATGCATAGGGGGGGGGGCTATGCATGGGACATTTTTTATGTTTTTCAGAGGTGCGCAGAGGCATACTTTTTAGGTCAAAAGCACGTGTTTTAGGGCATAATTGAGGTCAAAACAGGGTTATTCTAGTACAATACACCCCCAAGCAGGCTTATAGGTATCTTAGCTTGGTGTGGGAGTGGCTATGGGTACCTTATGACCAGCTTATGTAGGTAAGTTCAGGTACTGTACAGTACTGTACAGTACATATGGGGCTATGCACAGGGGGGGGGCTATGCATGGGTCATTTTTTATGTTTTGCCAATATGGGGCTATGCATAGGGGGGGGGGCTATGCATAGGGGGGGGGGGGGCGATGCAAGGGGGCTATGCACACGTAAATACGGTAAATTTATTGCACACAATATGTATGCCCTTTCTGTGATAACTTGCCGCAGCTAAATTTCCTACTCAAACAATTAGTATCTCTCAGTCAACCACTAGTACTATTGTGTTGTGTGCGTGTGTGAACACCCTTCTTTTCTTCAGTGTTTCGCCCATCTGGGCAAGCAGAGCGTTGAGACTATGGGTCAAGTCCTGTCTCTGCTGTCCCAGTTGATTGAGATGGGAAAACACGACCACTGGACCGAAGATGAAGCAGAAGCATTCAGGAGCATGTGGGATCTGATCGTGGCTATTGGGAATAGCCACAAGCCTGCAGCTGGAAACTGCAAATTGGAAACGCTGGAAGAGACAAGCGTGATGAAGCAAGAGCCTAGTGATGTCAACTGCAGTATGCAGGAAGCAGATTCGCCAAAAAGAAAAAGGGGAAGACCGCATAAGAAGAATGTAGCATCGTCTTTATTATCTCCAACAGTCTGCTTGAGCGCTACCGCTGTAGAAAATGATGGCATTTTGCCAGTGCATGGAACGAAGATTGCAAAAACGTCTGTTTTCACCACTAGAAAACGAAGAGGCCGGCCACCAAAGCGAAATGTGCAAGCCTCGTCTTCATTCGTTGATCAGAAGACTGACCCTGGAGAGAAAGGCGAACCATCCAAAACGAAATTATTGTTGTCTCTGTACGAAACGATCAGACCAACTGGGGCTTTTGCCATGAAACGACGAGGCCGCCCACCGAAAAATCTAATTTCTATGCCGGTAGATTCCAGTACTAAGCCTGCGCCCGAGCCCGCATCTAACAACAGTGGCGAAGGGGAGGGCTTGTTGGAGGAGGGGAAAAAGAAGAGGAGACGAGGTCGACCACCGGGCGCTAAGAATAAGAAGAAAATAAAGACGGAGGAGGAAGGAGATGAATGGACGTCGACATCAGTACTAGGGTAAGCTGGGGCCAGTCCGACCAGGTGGAAATGCTGCGATGGCACTTGGGGAAATTGAGATGGGTTGGTGTTTGCTGGGTTTTGCCTGTGGTTTTTGTTGTGTACCGTATGTACATACGTACATACTCAAGATGGCTTTCGCATGAATTAGTTTGCGTTGCGCGAGGCTCATTACAGTCATAGGTAACCGATGTGGGCAACGCTGGCAGCCTTCCATCTTGGCCGTATTTGCCCCAGTCTACCCTTCTTTATCGTCCTCAGCTTCGTCTGATCGTAGAGTTTACTACACGTGTCGAGTGTGCGGCGTACGTCGACGCAATCTGAAGCAGCACATGCTGACGCACAGTGTGGAGAAGTGGCACAGGTGCGACGTGTGTCAAGGCTCGTTCACACTGGAGGGTTGCGGCGCGCATACGCTCGGCGTGGACAGTCATGGATGGCCACGCTGGGTGGTGTGAATGGGGCGAGCACTAGTCGATTACCGATAAGAGAAGTCAAAGTACATAGTCTACTACATCGAAAAAGCATGTCCTACTATTCCTTTCTCTCTTTAACAATCGACTACGCATGCGTCCAGCGCGGTCAGTGTGAATGAGCCTTGAGGCGAGCTTTCGCGCAAAGAGTAGCCTGGTGGTGCACAGGCGCATTCACACTGGGGAGAAGCCGTACGCGTGCGACCAATGTGACTTTGTCTGCGCCCAGGCCGCCAGCCTCAAGTCCCACCACCTGACGCGACACACAAGCGACGAGGCGGGGAAGACGCAGGTGTGCCGCATCTGCGGAAAAGCATTTCGAGCTAAAGGCGCGTCCATATACAACAGCTGCTGCTGCTGCTTCATCTTCGGTCCAGTGGTCGTGTTTTCCCATCTCAATCAACTGGGACAGCAGAGACAGGACTTGACTCATAGTCTGAGACGCTCTGCTTGCCCAGATGGGCGAAACACTGAAGAAAAGAAGGGTGTTCACACACGCACACAACACAATAGTACTAGTGGTTGACTGAGAAGTATACTAATTGTTTGAGTAGGAAATTTAGCTGCGGCAAGTTATCACAGAAGGGGCATACATATTGTGTGCAATAAATTTACCGTATTTACGTGTGCATAGCCCCCCCCCCCCCCCCCTATGCATAGCCCCCCCCCTATGCATAGCCCCATATTGGCAAAACATAAAAAATGACCCATGCATAGCCCCCCCCCCTGTGCATAGCCCCATATGTACTGTACAGTACTGTACAGTACCGGAACTTACCTACATAAGCTGGTCATAAGGTACCCATAGCCACTCCCACACCAAGCTAAGATAACAATCACCCTGCTTGGGTGTATCTTACTAAATAACCCTGTTTTGACCTCAATTATGCCCTAAAACACGTGCTTTTGACCTAAAACAGTATGCCTCTGCTCACCTCTGAAAAACATAAAAAATGTCCCATGCATAGCCCCCCCCCATGCATAGCCCCCCCCCCCCCCATGCATAGCCCCCATATAGGACCTCTAATTTTTTTATAGCCCCATGGGGCTATGCACAGGTAAATACGGGTATCTGTTCCTTTGGAAGCGCAAAGTCATTGCCCTCATTTGATGGCGTAGTCAGCAAAATGCTGGTCCAACGCAGATCGGTCTCCAAATTTGGCTGAGCAAAGCGTACATACGAACGGCGAGTAGTGAAGATGGACAAATTGAATATGGAGCCTCAGTGCCTTCTCTCCACTGTCAGCATGAGCATGTCCATAGACCAACGCATTGACACCAACTTCATCATCGCAGTAGCAGCAATACGCCATCATTGCTGATCACTGGACTTGTGTGTACTGAAACAGTTCGTGCATAAGGTACAGTACTACGACGCATGATGTACGTGCTGTCATGCTTTCAGTCTACTGTGAAACACACACAATCAGGAAACAAAAGGAGAAGCTAGCAAAAGCTTCCAGAGCTCGATAGCTGGAAGCATGGCGCAAGCACATCAGACCAACACGAAAAAACTTTTTATTGAAACGTCCAAAAACATCAAACAGTAATCCAAGCCTATCTTAGTATACATAAACATACTTAAAGCATGAGAAATCGCAATAAGTACTAAACAACAATCTTACAAGCGTAAACGGGTACGTAGGGTATCATGGGGTAAACCCGGCCGGGTTAATTGATGGGGTAAACCCGGTCACCCAGTAGAAAGAAACCGACTTTCAGTACATGGCAGGGTTCTCCGGTGGTCATTCGGGAAGTGCAGGACGCTTTTGCAGACCTCTGTTCTGTGATGGACCTACGTGTACAAAGTACGGCGCTTGCGTGGACACCTTCTAAATAAGTGGCGCCAAAGTACGGTCCACGTATTTAGGTGTCCGCGCTTTTTCGTCGTACCTTGTACAGCGGCGTGGACCGCTGTTAGGTCCATCACAAAATAGACGTCTACAAAATCGTTCTGCCCTTCTGAAGTGAGGGGGGACGACTCGTTTTCTCCAATGCCGGGTTTGCCCTACAACCCTACGCCTACACACACGATTATTCCGTATTCTCATCATTCATTCATTGGCGGACGCAGCAGAACTGTGGTCGAGTTTCACGTTTTTCGGCCATCGACCCGGCGTGAACAAGAGGCGCGTCGTGCTTCAGCATATGCGCCTTCCTCGACCCCGAGTACTTGAAGCCTACTCCGCACACCGTGCACACGTACGGCTTTTCGCCCGTGTGCACTCGCATGTGCTGCACTAGCAGACTCTTGTGCCGGAAGCTCTTCTTATCCGGTCCGCAAATCTCGCAGTAGAACGGCTTGATGTCCGAATGCTTCAGCATATGCCGATTCAGTTTATGAATAGGGTGCACGAGCTGCAAGCGGACAAACGTACTCAGCTGCAGGGAAGCAGAGTGAAAACGTACAACTATAGTACAAATTATATTTGTAGGACCCATGTATTATTTATCTTGAGAACTACGCGACGTAGAGCAAACAGGTCAAAACTTCCACGGATAACTTTAGCTCGCCTCTCCAATAAAAAAAACCATTTGATTCCATCTGCTCTGTGTGTGGTGATCTCGCCAAATTCCTTCAGCACTGAAATCGTGTCACTTTTCGGCAGACGCTAAACCACGCAAACCACGACACCCTACGACCCTGTACGCCCGATGCCCATTTTCATCGTCTTCATCACGTATGCTTATTTCTGCCATTTTGATTGTTCGGGAGTTTGCGAGGTTTAGAATTGCCCAATGGTCCACGCCCGATTTGGCGATTTTAATACTGAAGAAATTTGGCAAGATCTCGACACACAGAGCAGCTGGAGACAAACAGTTTTTTTCTGGAGAGGCGAGCTAAAGTTATTCGTGGAAGTTTGACCGCTTTGCTCTACGTCGCGTAGTTCTAGATAAATAATACATGGGTCCTAGAATTATAATTTGTACTTTACATACCGTTTATGGATGGCACTGTACAACAGTGTACACTAAAGCAGAGGCCTAGCTTCGGGTCAATCAATCATGGATTATTACAGGAATAAGGACAGAATTTCTACCTGGATTCCGCATACGTAACGTGTACGTACGTACGTACGTATACATACATACATACATACATACATACATACATACATACATACATACATACATACATACATACATACATACATACATACATACATACATACCTTCATACATACATACATACATACATACATACATACATACATACATACATACATACATACATACATACATACACACATACGTATACAGGCTCCCTCCCAGCAATATGTGTAGTGTACTCTCAGCCGCGCTCCTCCGTCACATGTGAGGCAGGCGTAGTCGCACTGTTGGCAGGCGAACGGCTTCTCTTCCGCTGTGCTTCTTCACGTGTCTCGCAGTGGCCGAGAGGTGCGTGGAAACGGAAGGTGCACTGCGGACACTGATGCGGCTTCTCACCAGTGTGCACGCGAGTGTGAGAGCGCAGATCGGTGGCCGGATTGTGAGGGAACAGGGTGAGTAGGAGGCAAAACCCTGGCGGGGGGGGGGGGGGGGGGAGGGGGGTGAATACTTTGGGGCAAAACCCCCGAACATTTGAGCGTCATGCCTATTGGACGATTTTTTTCAAGTCAATTTTTTGGATCAAGAAAAAGGTTTCCAGTTTTGCATCCCGTTTTTTCTTGCCAAAGTCGTCGCAATTTTCATTGCAGCGATGGCGCAGCGACGACGACTCCGGCAAGCAAAATGAATTAGAGTTAACCCCCTCCATAATCTCAGATGGCCGCCTGGCCGTATACACCCCCTTGCGGCCACCCTGCGGCCGTGGCCGCCCATAGCCGGGGGGTGGCGGCGGCCAGAAAACAGTTGGCCATAGCCGTCCCGGGACGGCCGCAAGGGGTGTATGCGGCTAGGCGGTCATCTGAGAATATCGAGGGGGTTAACCGGTTAAAACGGAGGGGTTAAAACGGAACCGTATAATCTCAGCTGATCCCGCGCTAACCAACCGTGCCTCCACTACGTACCCCCAACTACAGTACCCGATCGATGATCGATTCTCCTGCGCACCCTGTGTAAAAGGATGCTGCGCAGTCAGCGCGTGGACACCGAAAGTTCTTCTCCTGGATAAAGTGTCGTTTCATGTGCGAATCCAGACCGGAGCGCGTGGAGGAGCGGTAAAAGGCCAGTTCACATAGGAGCGAAAATGCGCACTCGGCGTTCGCCCGGCGCTCCCATAAATGCGGCAATCCATGGACCACCCAGAATTATACACTGAGATATGACATTATTTTATTATCGCGTTACCGAAAAAAGTTGATCTCATTCGATTGAATAACGTTCCCTGATAGCCGTTACTTATACCTTTTTTGAAACATTAGCGCTTTTTCCGTCGTCTAACGGTCCATTGATATTTGAAGGAAAGAGAAACTTTGCCCGGCGTACTCACAGCCACAGCTGTCCATGAACTTGAATGCGCCAAGCCAGGGGCTACCCATCCCAGCCACATCACACGCACTAAATACCCAGAATTAATAAAATATTATTGTCGCTTCCAAAGTTGTGCAATACATACTGAATAGTGTTCCCTGACAGCCGTTACTTATGCGTTTTTTGAAACATTAGCGCCTTCTCCGTTCATCCAACCATACATAAAGTATATATTAAAATAGCTCATTCATATAAGAAGGAAAAACGCCCGGCGTATCCATAGCTGTCCACGACTTTAAATGCGCCGAGCTATAGATACGTACGTGCGCCCAGCGCCGCGCACCTCCTATGTGAACGGGCCTGTAGTCGCAGTGCGGACAGGCGTAGGGCTTCTCGCCGGTGTGCGTGCGTCGGTGCGCCTCCAGCTGCGTCGCCGATTTCATGCCGCGTCCACATAGGTCGCAGGGGTGGAGCTGCTGGCCGGCGCCGGCTTTCGCGTGGCGCGACGCCATGTGCTGCGCCAAGTAGCGCACGCGCGCGCACGCCGCACAGTTTACACGCGTACTTGATCACGCGCTCTTTCTTCTTCGCCGGTTCAGGTTCAGCGTCTTCCTTCTGCTGCTCTCTTGTCCCTCCTTCTCCTTCTTCTTCTGCTTCCTCCTCCACCTCTTCCTTTAACTCTAGTGTAAAGGGGGCATCTGGCGGGATATTTAGTTTCAAATTGTCGACATTTGAAAGCACCCAACCCAGTTGATTAGCAAATATTGCCACCTGTTTCATTCTCATCTCATGTGTAAGAAAGAATTGCCTCCGCTCTGCCGGGAACCGGTTAAGAAACAGAGCAAAACATGGCCAACTGTTGCAAAAACAGGGCTTCTAGCTGGTTCCCTGCATTACAGAGGCAAAATCGACTCCAGAGTAAAAATAATGAAAGAGGTGCCCTCATCAAATGCGCCGAAAAAAAACCCCTCTTTCACTCTCACGGTGAGAACCCGTCTAGGTATAAAAACTTGTTCGCCCCCACCACAAATCTTCCGCCAGAGTTCCCCTTTAATTTTCTTCTTCGCCTCCTACCCCTTTTGAGGCCGGGAGGCTGGTGATCGCCGATGATCGCCACCATGTTCCCGCGTCCGCTTCTTCCTCCAGGCAGGAATCGGCAGGGCTCGCGTCTTCTCCCGCGTTCGCCCCAAGTCCAACAGCATCAGCCACAGGGCTCTCCACGGCCTTCGCGTCATCTGACGTCAGCTCACCCCGCCGAGGCCGTTCAGCTGCGAAATCTCCGTCAGCATGCTCAGAATACTCCACACTGTCTCGTTGCGAACGTTCAGGCTCATCTGTGTGTACAGAAAAGCGAAGCGCTCAGGTTCAACAAGGCATCAACGAAAGAAACATATGTATAGCTGCTTGGGGGAAAGATGAATACCTTGATCTTGCATACTACATACTTCATACTACATACTTCTTCTTCTTCTTCTTACATACTTCTTCTTCTTCTATATCTGAGCATAGCAATATGAATGTTAACAGCTCTTACGTCTCTTAGCGAGATGACAATTACTGAAATTGCCGTAACCATCTGGTCGCCTGACAAAGTTGGATCAAGAGAGATTGAGATTATGCCGTCAAGAAGTGGTATGGAAATAATATTGAAAACGTCTTCGAAGTTTGTTTCGAAATTAGTGCAGTTAAAACGCGATGTCTGGAAGGATTCAGTATTGCTGTAAACAGTACCCAGAGAAAAAAAAAAATTTTCAGTTTTCTCCTGATGAGGTGAGCCGAGGAGCCCAACTTATATTACGTATTTTATAAGACCGGGTGTCGCGACCTACTTTTAAGATATAGTGCCTCAAAATTGACCACAATTTGACCTTGTGTCTTTCTCCTTTTCACCCTAAAATGGGGGCCAGAAAAACAAATTGGGCTTGTGGGTAGGGAGGAAATTGCTACACCAGATGGGGTACTATTCCCCCAAAAATTAGAAATTTACAATTTTGTTTATATTTAAATTTGAGAAATAGTCCTGTGAACCGTGCTTTTATTTCTGAATGCGTGAAAAATTGTAGAATAGGCTACATTTGAAAGAAAGTCGTTATGGTTTTACCCTCAACAAGGCATTGAAGAGTGTAGTAAGGGTTTTTATAGTTTCCCATTTTTCAAATTAGGTGAAATATTACTGTAACTTTTTATTAAAGAGCCAAAAGTATGGAAAATTTGATGAAAAACAATCAAAAAGATTCTTGCCGCTAAAATGAAATGCCTACCCGAAAAATGTTCAAAAATTGTCAAACAATTAGATCTTTTGTAAGATTATATGCTAGGGGTTAACTTTTTTGGGGGGTAAAAAGATTTTTCGTAAATCTTCATCAAATTTTACATAAGATAGGCTACTTTTGAGGAGAGAGTTTCCGTGATATTGTTGAGTTAGCTTGAAAAATGGGGAAAATGTATATCTCAAAAAACCCTTACCTCGCCACTCTTCAAGGCCTTGCTGTGAAAATTTCCCATAGGTGACTTTCTTTTCAAATGTAGCCTATCTTGTAGCAAATTTTCTGCTCTACAAGATTCAGAAATAAAACAGCGGGCACACGGATGGAATGTCTCAAAATTTTGAAAATTATGAAAAAATTGCAATTTTTGGATTTTCATTAAAAACAGCTTTAACTCCTGAACCAAGAGGGGCTAGAGGGCTCAAAATTTGTCTGAACATGTACCCCCATAGGGTCTATGTGTGTGCAAATTTATAGCCCCAAAGCCCAACTGTGGGGCTATTTACCCCCATTTTAGGGTGAAAAAAAAGTGAAAAATTAAGGTCAAATTGTGGTCAACTTTGAGGCCTTATATCTCAGGACTGGGTGGAATTTTCGACCCGGTCTTTTCGTAAAATACGTAAAATCAGTTGGGCTATCAGCTCACGTCATCAGCAAAAAACTGAAACTCACCCCCCTGTCCCGCGCAATTTTCAATACTACCTGACATCGCATTTTAATCGGTTGTCTGAATTTAGAACCAAATTATCGAAGGCTTGGAAGAAATCTGGAGATCCGGCGAACAGATTTTGTCGGACAAACTGCAGGTGGTGGCTGGAATGATGATGCGTTTGCGGGAGCTCAGCTTGGATGCAGAAGCGGCCGTATGATACGTACTCTATGCATACTGTACATATTATGCTGCTGTGGGGTAGCTGCTCTTTTGGATCTGATTTTGGCAGGCAACGGAATTTTTTCTACTTGATTTAGCCCCAAGACTCACTACCTGACATTTTCATCTGGCTTTTGTGCAACCAGCAAAGGGTGGCCTACCATCGCATTCCTGCAAAGGATGTCATCTTTTCACTGATGGGAAGAGAGCGAGGCGCACAGCGCTACAAGCCGGAAAGCTCTCATCTGAGGGTGAGCCTTTGCTTGCAGTACAGTACAGTACCTTATCTATCACGCGTGGATACCGGAATACCAGTGCAATGATTTCCTGACCGAAAATTAGTGTTGTCGCTGTGCTGTATTGTCAGATTCCCGGCGGCAAAAAATCGGCGGATGAAGAGTCGCTGTCGCGCATCCAAGGTCAGGTGACCGCCTCCTTTTGGCTGGGGCTCAAACCGATGAGAAACGTAACCTGATCAGCGGAGTGCCCACTGGATATCGGCTCGTTTCCGAAGTGGAAAATATCGACGAAACCCACGTCCGTCCCACCCTACCATCTGGAGATGTGTCGGTGAGGGGAGTCGGGTGACATGAGTCTGCCATCCAGTGACAAGTTTCTTGTCACGGATAGTTAATAGTACCGCCAGTCTGTGCGGTTAATACAGAGCGTGTACTATATAGTAAGCCCAGGATTGGATTTTCCATGCAAGTCTAGCCAGGAGGTACAGTACAAAGAGGGGAGATTTGAGAAATCGAGCTGTGTAGTCAGATGGGACGTGCGCTAAGAGGGGCGTAGACCCGTTCTGCGCTGCGTGTTCGACTCACGCACTGGCTGCCCAATTGTTCAGATTTCTTCTTGTCCTCTGAATCTTATGAAGTCCGGTAGTTCGAGGGATAATTCCGGACGTAGATTTCCACGGTTTTTGCTTTTCTAGAGAAGTACCAGTTTGAACTACGGTGTCATCTTTATCAAGCCAAATGCCTGCTGGCTTTGGATGATTCGGGTCTCAGCGATCCCTTTTGTCGCATCGTTTTTCATGGCAAATCGGTGACCAGTCAGGATGAATGGCGTATACCAGGTATGCAATGCACCGTTTTGTACCTGCACGTCGTGAAACCCCTTAACTCCCATACTGTACGACGAAGGCAGATCATTGATTGTTTTCAAGGTGATCAAACCAGAGTCGGAACCCAACCTGGGACTAGACATTGGTCCTGCCCAAAGTGACTTACTGTACGGCACAGCTGAGCACATCCAAAACTATCCTCCGACAGTGGTGGTGTAGAACTGATGGACGAAGATGTTCTGGATGAGGATTACATGGGCAACCTCATAGTTTATCCGAATGTGAAACTGGTGTCCGACCCATACGCGCCCCAAGCTGCAACTGTACGCTGTGCACCGAGGAGTCGGACCATGGCGGGGAGGGTTTGGCCGCTTTTGAGCTGATTCAGGTGTGTAGTACATACATATACTTACGTCGTAGTACCTACCTAATGTAAAATTTAGACATAAATTTTTCGCCATTTTCCAGCTGGACATGGGTCTTATGAACCAGTGGATCCTTCCAGTGGATGTGCCATCATTATCCGAGCCTAACAAGCGCAAGGATGGGCAGATGGTTATTCCAATTCCTGACAACATCAGGCCCAAATTTGATCTGTATCGAGTAGAGGTGCGTGCATACTACATACGTATCTGTATGTACAGTAATGCAGGTAATACGTCCTGTATGTACGTGTCGACAATTTATTTTATCGTCGTTTTTAATTTTCTTGAAAAGGTACGGTATGTATGTAACATCGTTGAGGCGGATGTAACCATATTGTTTTCTGGCATCAGTCATCAGTGTATTCAGGTGATGTTCTGGAGCTTAAAGAGGGACCTGCCATCGAGTCAATCTCATGACAGTTGAGAAACCCAGAGTCGACGTGGAATGGAGAGAAGTCGTGGTTCAGTCGGATGTCATCTCGAATTACAGCAAGTCACCAAAGTTTAAGAACATGGTCAAAGCCATGGACAGCTGTAAGCAATCGCATGCCACTTTTTCGGTCATACGTAGGTACTGCATGTAATACACACATTGCATAGCACGACACTGCTTGGATTGAAGAATATTGTGCATGCGGTCTAGGCAGCTACCATCGAATCCCAAGTATTGGCCAGCCATCACCATTCGATGCTTGGATTTTCGCAGTTTTGGAAGGGACACCTCAGTTGGGAGTACAGTGAAACGCAAATTGGACAGCTTTTTGATGTCGCCAGACGAAGACTCAAATGGTATCAGCGGACAGCCTTGTTGACCGCATTTGCTATACATACTGCTGAGAACGAGCCATCAAATAATAAAAAGTTGAAGGCTGACATACTGTAGTTATGTGTCAATTTCCAGACAGCGAAAACACCACTCTTCTGTCCAACCAAGGTGAAATCGGAATTCTCATGGAAGCTGCGGTTTCGCCATCATCACTGGGTCAGGCAGCTCGCTCCCAGTACTCTCCAGCTCCCCAAGACTCCATCTCCATCAGTGATGTACCAGATGGCGTTTTACCTCTTGGAGGAAAAAGGGATTCCAGGCTCACAAGCGCCAGATCTACAAGATCTGGATCCGTTGCGGTGGGTCGTCTTTTAACTTTCCATGGTTTTTCAAGAAACGCAGTGAAAGTGGGCTTGTTTTAGCCATCAGTCATCGTTCCTGCTAAAGAGACTGCCAAGAAAAAAGTTGGGCAGGATGTTCAGGACTGGTGGACCAAATATTTTGCATCTGTGAATGCAATGCTGGAGGTAAGATGGTAGTACATACGGGACATTTGAGTCATTCAGTTTTTCAAGCTGTGTCACTGCAACATGTTCTTCTGGTGATATAGGTACATACGTACTGTATGTACGTATTTTTAACAGTTGACTGACTGCAACTTTTCTAGGAGCGAAGAAGGAAGAGTTTCAAGGTCAAACGCCCAATAAGTAATTGAGTGTCATGTCCTACAAACTGTTCCAGTTTTGACTGTTTTCAAATTAAAAATATTCGTCACTAGGTAAGATGAAGCAGTTCGAAATGACCTGCCTTTCTGTTGTAGAAAAGAACAAAAGAAGCAAGAAGCTAACTGCCGCAAATGCGCTGGAATATTTGAAGGAGAAAGCCAAGCTGGAAGGACGACGATGGTCGGAGTCGGACAGCATGCCTTGCTCCATTTTCACAGCAAACATGAAAAGCACAAATCACCAGTGGTTGAAGTGAAAATACGATAGTAAGACACAACACACGTGGGAAAGTTTTGTCTAAAACAGAGCGATACGGCGCTCGGACTGTGCTCTGATATGAATTTTTTTTCAGCTGTACAACAGCGAGTTGGAGCACCAAGCAGAGTTCGAGCAGTTCTCTGATTGGGTGAAAACCTACAGTCTGTTTCGAGGTCAACAATCAGGCGGTGCACTGGACATGCAGAAGACAGTTGGAAAGATTTAAGGTCAGCTTCAGATGAACGTTCCACTTGTGTTGTGGGCAATGTTTCGTGGATACGCTTCATTTTTGCTATTCATTTCCTCCAGGGCTTCATCAAGATCTGCAGCATTCCTTGCCAGAGCTACTGAAAGCGGGTCTTTTCACCAATTTGCCAAGCAATGAGCCATCGAATGTATGTGGTGCGGGTTTATGTTGTAAGGTACAGTACGTATACACACGACATGGCGATGGCATCATCACCACTGGCTTTTTTATTGCTCTGATGTTATCAATCGATGGCCATGGCCAATGACATTTTAGGCAAACGACCTGACTGCGACGGATGTGAACCAAAAAATCCGATCCATCAATTAGTAGCCAATACTGGTGCTTACTTGGCCTCTCAGAAAATCAGGTTAGGTTAGGTAAAATTTACCCAGTGTAGTCGGCTTCCAGGTAAAGTCAGGTAACCTACCCGGTCAGAGCTCAGCCGGGTCAGGTAAACTGAAATTCCAGCAGGTTACCCGGGTAAGTACTGTTGTGTAAATCATGGCCAAATACATCATAGAACAGGTGATTTTGTTCTCCAATGTTGAGTGTCACATCTTTATACTGACGCTGTTGACCCATTCCCACAGATATGTACTAGCAAATAGTGGGGAATGACTACATACACTACATAACATACAGTCGCCTATGCGGCGGTATTTGCAGCTTTGAATATTTATTTATGGTTGAAGCCCACTGCTTTCGCTAACCTGGATAAATTTACCTGGGTAAGTATTAGGTTGAGTTGGAAGATTTTACCTGGGTAAGTATTGGCAGTACTTACCCGCAGTGCAGTTTCTCAGATTTTACCCGGGTTAGCCTTCGACGGCCAGTCGGGTTAGGTAAAGCCAGGTAATTTTACCTGCCAATTATTATCTCTGGGTAAAGTTAGGTTAATTTACCTGGTCCAAATTAGGCCGGGTAACTCGGGTAAAGTTACCCAAATTTTTACCTGCGCACCAGTAGTAGCCAAGGCTTCAAGGTTTATGCATGCAAAATTTCAACTTTCTAGGCAGTAGGAAGTGGCTCAAAACAACTCAGAAAGGCTGACCTCAGAAATCGAGGATTTGCCTTATATTTTACCACAATATAGAGCATATTCTACCATCCAAAAGCAAATACATCTTCAAATCCTGTTCAATATCCCATGAAAGACGCGGCAGAACCAAATGTACTGCGCCATTGTGAAGAAAATTGAAGAAACTCATCCGTGGAGTGCTAACTTCGGTCTTAAAACCCGGGTTTAGCCCCATAGTGAAAAAACGTGAATTTTTGTGTCCAAAAGTTTGAGCTTTCATAACTTCCTTGACAGAAGGACTACATGGCTGAAATTTTACCTGCATAAACTTTGAAGCCTTAGCAACAAACTACAAAAGAGCGTACTGAAATGGAACGCTCCGCTGATGAATGAGAGGCACAAACATCCGGTGAGTTTATTATGGTACACTCTGTACATACTGTAGCGTTGAGATCAGAATATTGGCCATGTCTTTTCTCATTTATGCGTGTGCAGTTGTAAGTTGCAGTGAGGAAAATAACCAGAACCTCGCTCCAAACAGGAAACAGCAAACGCTCCATCTTGCTCAACTGTTTCTTACTGCTATCAGCCATTGCCACAAACAGCAGGACAGACAATGCCTCCATCTATAACACACAAAAATAGATAGGCCTACCACATAAAATCTTTGATGAATACAAGCGAACGTGCAACCAAAATAAGCGCTAAAACAGTAGTGTTGTGTTGCAACTTATTCGTGCACAAGTTCGACACGACAAAATGCAAACTGCTACACACCACAGAGTCCTGTGTTTCCTGGCAGCATTTGAGCAGTACGTTTTTCTCCATTACAGAAATCAGAAGGCAAAGCCATTTCAGACCCCCGCTCGCTGTTTTGCTCGTTTTTGGCCTGAAAAAAACAGGGAGTAATCAGTCAGTTTCATATTCATTCTCAAAATTACCCCAAAGAAACCAAAGCAACAACAAAAAACGCCATCATAACACCCTCGCCACAGTACCACAGATCAAATGAAACGCTGGAATATGATACTGTGGGCGATGAGGTAAAGACGGAGATCAAACTTTTCTCACATCGACCCGGCTACTTTTCCGCCAATTCAAGTTGATCGGCTCTGTAAAACTGAGTTTCGCTTTGATCACAAGTTTGAGAGATAGCGAAGCTAAGCAGCTTGATATCCGCCTTTACCCCATGTCACCCTATGTGTAAAGCTCTCTTACGATATGTTCTGGTTGAACGGTTGAAAGAGGTGGGTGAGAAGACGGCAGAGGGTGGACAGGGCGCGTTCCGGCTGTGCATTGGCCAACTGTTCCAACAGTCGCAGCGTGAGCGCGCGAGACGCAGCGTGTTGATAACGAAACAGGGCACAATGGGCCACCCGATTCACTATTGCCTTCACTACATCGGCATCTTCCAAGTCTGTGACAAGTTGCGCACGGCATAATGTACAATTTGGAAATAACTAAATATTGTACGTTTAGCGAGTCAAAACCTATTCATCTGTCTATGGTCTGGCCAGCGAGAGAGTTCGCTATGGGACTCAAGTCGTCCTGTGTACATTACATGTACTTCTGCTAAATAGGAAAACACGAAGCAAGGACAGAAATCCGTATTTGTGAGTCTATTTTACGCAACGCGCCTAGAATGCCATAACATAAGCGAACTCTTACTGGTCAGACTAAAACTAATTGCCTGCCTAACCACACGTATTCTTATCCAGGTAGTCCATTTCCGTGCGTGATTATCCAGTGCGTGACTATTCAGTGCGTGATTATTCAGTGCGTGATTATTAACCTTCGACCCATCAGTGAATTAGATCAGTTGCAGCTGCATTTCGCTGCAAGAGTTGCACAAGAGTGGTATTTTTAATGATAAATTTTAATCAAAAAATGCAAACAGAGCATTTTTTGCATGCGATTGGTTATTGCAGGAATCTTCTTGTGTTCACTCCTATGCTAGGCTTAGGCTTAGGCAAAGGCTTAAAAGGCTAGTCTAAGCCTAGCCTATGTGTGCAATATAGCCTAAGCCTAGCCTAAACCTCAGCCTAAGCCTAGCCTAAACCTAGCCTAGGAGTCAACACAAGACACAATCGCGTTCAAAAATACATTGTTTGCATTTTTTGATCAAAATTTGTAATTAAAAATACCACTCTTGTGCAACTCTCGCAGTGAAATGCTGCTACAACTGATCTAATTCATTGATGGGTCGAAGGTTAACAATCACGCACTGAATAATCACGCACTGAATAATCACGCAGTGGATAATCACGCACGGAAATGGACTACCTTTCGTATCCTACCTGAAGGATGGCTAGCCAAGCTCAGCGACAACTGTCGAAATACTTCCTTCTGAACTGACAAATGAGAATCAGTCACTTGGATGGAAAAACGACGCAAACACTCGGCAAACTCCTGGAAAAAAACAGCAGGAATTACAACAAACATACGTACGTACATACACTGTAGGTACGTTGTTGTACGTGCACACGTGTACTGACTGATCCCTTTCATACGTTGTCTCTCTCCGTCATCTCTGTCATCTGAATCTGAGCCAACCCCGCATCAGCACAGAAAATGACAAGTGTCCGTCTAGTAAATTCGGTAAGAATCTGTATTGAAAATTGAAATGAAGAATGATGAAAGATGACCAAATCGTCCTGTCCGTCCGTGTCACGTACTCCGTGTCCATCCAATCCAACAAAATGGTAATTTGTAATCGGCAACCAAACAACCAACAACCAAACAACCAAAAGTGTGGACCTCTTGAAAATGGCTACGTCAAAGTGACACACACACATGTATTATCAACTTTATGAGCTGGTTTGTGCAGTAACGTACCTCATCACATACCCATTGGCGCTACCATTCACCCTTCATCGCTTCATCTTTCACCTTCCATCCTCCACCTTCCTCCTCCTTCTCCTCCATCCATCGATTGTTCAATCATCCTCCAGCCACCCTCCCTGCTGCATCCTTCATAGTCCATCCCCATCCTCCTCCATCTCTCTCACCTTCATCGTCCTCCACCTTCCATCCATCTACCCTCATCCTCCATTCTCTCATCCATCTTTCACTTTGCATCCATGCAACCATCTTTCTCTATCCATAGTCCATCCTCCTCCTCCTCCTCTTCCTCCACCCCATCGATTCTCGGCCTCCATTCATCCATCCTTGGTCTATATTCAATCCTCCACCCATCATTTTTTCATAGCTCATGGTTGACCACATGGTCATGGTTGACAACAATTTTGTAACTCCCATTGTTGGTTGTCATTGATTGCATAAGCTCCCCTGTCCCCATTTGTCACTTGATGCCAGTTCTACAAATGCTTGCTTGCGAGAAGCAGATTGGTAGGTGTTGATGGAGGATGATGGATAAGGATGGAGGGGAAAGGTACATAAAAGAATGAGGGATGGATGATGAAAAATGGAGAATGGAGGGTAGATGGATGAAAGGTGGAGTATAATGGATGGATGGATGGAATGGAGGATGGTAGGGAAGATGGAAGGTGGAGGATAAAGTAGGTGGAGGATTGTACTAGCAATGAGCGCAGGGTACAATTCAAAGAAAGAAACCATGTGCGTCACTTTTATGGAGCCAGTTTCAAGAGGTCCACACTTTTGGTTGTTTGGTTGTCGTATGTATGTTGGTTGTTTGGTTGTCTTTTACAAATGACCAACAAAATAAAATCAAATACAAATCCAAATATTCAATTTTGCCATTGACACCTTGAACGTAAGCAACATCTAAGCGTCTAGGAGTCCTTGTAATTTTTCCTTTACAGTCAGTATTACAGTATTTATTATTAGAGCATAAATCACGACCATATGCATTGTTTTATCCAAAATAGCCTATACAAGGAAAGCAATAATACGCATAAAAACAACAGCCGATCGGGCACAAGCATAAAATTATAAATGTCCCAATGCCCCAATGACCCCATAAATTATTATAGAAAGAGGGGGCTGGCCCCACCCAAGGTAAGGAAGGATCTCAGAAAAATTCTGCAAGGAAGGCTCGCAAGGTCCCAGAGAATGCTGAATGCCTCAAAAGGCATGGAATGTGTCCCTGTGTCGTCAAATTCTGGTATCGAGTTTGAGGAAGTGCGACTGTGCGAGATAGCGCATTATCATCCCGTATTTTCCGGTGTATAGTTCCTGAATGACTCAAAGTGTATCCTAACCCCCATTAGCTTCATTGGCAATACGTAAATTGGTCCCAAAAGTGCGCAGATTACTTGAACCCTGAACCTCTCCCCCTTTTTCGCCCCCTAGTTACCCTGAATTACGGTACCTGAATTCAGGTAAAAACCCTGAACTCATGGGCAAGCTGGTTGTCGCATCGGTGGGCTAACTGTAGCCAAGCCAACCCAGGGCCAAAAGTTATACACTGTAAATTACTGCAAAAGCATTGCCAGTGTAGTGGAGTGTTAGCGGCTGCTCTTTACTCTATGAAGGGTGATCATTGCGCAATATGGTTCGAAAACGAAAAGCGATAATGAAGGGTAACAGCTGACGCTGAAATGTACGCTCGTCAGTACGTCGTGTACTTTATGCTTCGCAATTTTGTTGTCCAAATTTCCCCCCTCACTTTCTTGCACCACAGTCAAAAGACAGAAATGCGCGAAAATAGTTCTATTGTTTTGAAGCCCTGATTCTTCGTACATAACGTGCGTTCGCGTCTTTAAAAAAAATTTGTTTGGTTCCCTTTAGAATTATGGGCAAAGTTTCTATGCGAATAGCTTAGCGCGCTTAGCGTAAGCTTTGCATTTTGGAACATTTTTGAAACTCTGCTAAGCACCAAAAATATCCGCATGGCTAATCATCATTGCATACTACAGAGTGTCCCGAAATAAACCGGCCACCTTTCCGGGCATGTAACTCTGGAACGACACTTGAAATTTTCATGCGGTTTTTTTTATCTTGTAGTCAAGGCTTCAACTGAGATCTGTACAAAATTTCAGCTATTTGGTCCACATAGTTCGGAAATTACGACGGTTTGAATCTCGAAGTTCAAAATCGACGTTTTCTTCAGTATGGAGAAAAATTCGGCCTTAATTTTTCAAGATACCCTGTTTCATGCGTTTGCTATGTATGGTGGAATTGGGGTTTACTGCGTGAGATTCACATTTCCTAGCATTTTGGGACTTCTTTTTCACTACGAGACTAATGTCTTGGACCCATGCACAACAGACCACTAAATCGGCACTACCAGTTAGAAAAACCCTCATTTTTGACCGCCGGAGAAAGAAGGTGTTTGAGCACCTTCCACTGGGCGTACACGAAGCTAAAATTTTGTACAGATCTCAGTTAAAGCCTTGGCTACAAGATAAAAAAAACCGCATGAAAATCTCAAGTGTCGTTCCATAGTTACATGCCCGGAAAGGTGGCCGGTTTATTTCGGGACACCCTGTACATAGTTCCTATGGCTTTTCCCTTTCTTTCTTCTTACGTCCCACCTACTTTTTCCGCTGACTGACCAGGAAATAAAAATTTACACGCCATGTCCCCTATAGCTGGTCGGAAAAAACGAATCGACCACTGCCTTTTCATTCCCCATGAATTCTTAATTTATGAAGTCGCGACTCGCCTGACTGACTGATCGTAATCGTTTATCGTAGACGTGCCAGCCATCACACATATCGTCGCCGACACTTTTCGTGTCTGCCGCCTTCTGTATCCGCTATATGCTAGCATGCATGCATAGTACGTACGTGTGTGCGCAGCGCACGTAATGTACCCATGATACTCAGTCGTCCGTACCTCCCTCTCAGCAGGAAAGCAATATAATTATGTATGCTGCTGCCATGCTCTGTGTTTTGAATTGATGCCTCAACACACACGTATGTTCGTACATATAAGATATCTTACGTAACGCAAGCTCTAGCCCGCTTTTGAAAGTACGGAACCGCTCGCACGCCCACACGGATGGATGGTTCCTCATTCATTCATATACACATTGAATATGTGCGGAGAAACACGGCGGAAAGATAACTACTCGAATGCTTTAGCTTTTAGCTTCTTTTCCTTCTACTCGGCTTTAGCTCCTCCTTTCATCATCTATGCCGCGATAGGAAAGTTGATATGACGGCTGTTGACCAAACAGAGAGAGGCAGACAGAGAGGCGGCGAGCCGGCCGCCAGAGGCGATGATGCAAAGTAGTAATCTGACACATCTCTCTGCCGATCTGCTGCTTCAGTGCTCTTAAGATTACTCCCACTACACTCAGTCAGTACTGTACATACTACTTCGGCCTGAAGTCTGCGCTTATCAAATCACAGCTGTATCCTTGCCTCTGCTACTGTTACGTTGTGGATGCGGAAAAGCCAACTGCAAGGATATAGTAGCCAGCTCGTGGTTGAGCCCTTTCTCCGTTAAACGGTCTTCGTTTGATCAGACGACTTCCATAAACGACATGACAGTCCTTCTTTATCTTGTCATTGCTGGAGTGGGATTTAGCTACAGTAGTCCGGTCAAGGACGACGACGACGCTTTCAATTGCCCAGAACGCTGCAAATGTCTTTCACGTGACAAAAAAGTAAGCGGAACGGTGAACCAACAAACGCGATACTAAAAAAATATGTCATAACCCAAGTGTTGTAACCCAAGTGTACGTACGTACCGTACTGTATCTGTAAATAAAAATATTATAGGTGCGGTGTTTAACTCTCACCTATTTTTGGTCGTTGCACGTACATAGGTATGCATTTCGATACAAAAATCGACCAAAAATATTGTAAATTCGACATTTTTTCAGGTGATCTGCGATAACGCCGGCTTTGAGGATATACCGCGTACATTTCCAAATGACACCAAATCGTTGCATCTGAGCGGCAATGCCATCGCCTCCATTGGTCCGGATGATTTCTCCCGTCTAAAGCAGTTGGAGGAGATTGTGCTTGTGAACAATTCCATTGCCCGAATATACGCCTATACTTTTCGCGGCATTCCAAACTTGAAACGCGTGGTGGTTCGCAAAAATCCCATGCGAACGCTGGAGAAGTTCAGCTTTGGTAACATCCACAGTAATCACCAGGTGAAGCTGCACCTGGACCATAACGATATTCGTCGCATCGAACGCAACACGTTCTTCGGAACGCAAAATGTACAAATTCTGGATCTGCGCGGCAATCCGGTGCGAATTATCGAGCATCACGCCATGGCCGGCTTGTATCAAGTCACCTATCTGGAATTTCCAGCCGGAATTAGTACGATTGAAGTAGGAGCGTTTCAGAATCTTACGCGAATTCATGCAATTCGTCTGCCGAAATGGAATGCGGACAAAAACGCCGGTGTGAGAGAGCGAAATTTTCAGGTAACAAAGATGTTGAATCGAATCCCGATGCCTCAGTACAAAAATACAACATGCAAAAATATAAACATAAATTCGAAGCCTGAGCCAAAAGCCTAAAAATGAGGCCATCCATTCATACATTATAATATGAAACCGTTGGGGTCGGTACCGTATTTTTGGGTGTATATCCCCCCTGAGTATATCCCCCCAGTGTATAACCCCCCATTGGCAAAACATAAATTTTGTCCTATGTATATCCCCCCTGGTGTATAACCCCCCATGTACTGGAAGGTACCTAACCTACCTATGTAAGCTGATCATAAGCTAGCTGTAGCTACTCCTACACAATGCTACCATGCCTATAAGCTTAGCTGAGCATGTCTTGTACTAGAATAACCCTGTTTTAACCACGATTATGCCCTAAAACATGTACTTTTGACCTCAAAAACATGCCTCTACACACCTCTCACAAACAAAAATTTTGTCCCATGTATATCCCCCCCCCCCCCCCCCAGTGTATATCCCCCCAGTGTATAACCCCCCATCAGACCTCTCGATTTTTGTATAACCCCATGGGGCTATACACCCAAAAATACGGTATCATTCAGTGCACAATGACAATACCATTACCAACTTTTTCAGGGATTATCACACGTTCGCCAATTTGAAATTCTCGACTCCAATCTGGGCACGTTGTTCCAACGCGCCTTCGCCGGCATGAAAACAGTGGCGGAAGTTCGCATCAGCGGCAGCCACATCGAACGCCTGCGCACGGACACATTCGAGGCCATGGACAACATCGGAGTGCTCGTACTGGCTCGAAATCGCATTCACAGCTTGGAGCGAGGCGTGTTTGGTCGCATCACGGCCAACTCTTATCGATTCGTCGATAATCAGCTCAACTGCAGCTGTGAAAACATGTGGCTATTGCAGCCGTCGAAAAGAACTACTGCAACTGCGGACCAAGAGCAATCGCAGCTGGACGCGACCACTGCAACAGCAATTCCAGCGCAAATACTCGCTGAAAATTATTGTCAGTTTCCCAAATTCCTCGAGATGATCGCATTGAAAAATGTGCCCAGAAAATATCTTCAGGATTGCAGAAGTAGAATGAGCAGGAAAGCTACCACTGCAGCAACGGGCGAATACTTCAAGTATTACGACGATTCGCCGGCTGTGTCCACATCTACCAGTCTTTTCTCCACTTCTACAATTCCTCGGCCTACTACTCTATTCCTGTTCGTCAGCTTAGAATTATGTAGACGACTTCATCTAAAAATTTGGCATCAGTAAATGTACGTACGTACGTATACCGTAAAAATGTACAAGAAACTAGACGGAAGAGCATGCGGTGATTGTGTTGAAAGAAATATGCGACAAGTTTCATAAATTAAATTGCAACTCAAGGCTCATTCACGTCGGAGGCATGCCGCGTGCAATACTACTTAGGGTTGTCCCTGGCTCGGCGTATGGAAAAAAACCGAAAAGCATGCTACCCTCCGATGTGAACGAAGTCTTTCATGTGTAATTCAAACAACAACTTTTATTATGAGCCATGTTCTCTCATCATCACCATCTTTCCTTTCCGCTTCCGCCTTACACTTTCCAACAAGCAACAACAATGCAACCAGCTCATCCTTATCCAAATTTGCATGAAAAATATCTCTTCACCATCCCTTGGTTTCCGTGCCTCCTCCCCAGGTGGCGCCGGCGTCTGCCTTGATTTGCTGCTGTTGCCACTGCTGCGTCTCCTGTGCCCAGTCCAGGGTCGCCTGTGGATCCACGGTTCCGAATCCGGCCGCAGCAGACACCAACGGCGCCGCCACACCAGCACCCCCCACCTGCTCCTCTGGCCACTACAATCAAAGTTTTAAATTTATTCAAATTAACTCATCCCTAAATTCATAGTCGCAATTGCTCAACCGCCGCCGAGGGGACAATTACGGTATGAAAGTTGAGCTCAGCAGTTCAGAGTTCCAACTGAGTCGAACGCAGCTGGTTGAACCGCAAGGGGGGGGGGGGGGGTAGCCAACAAAAACCGGAGGCGCAAAAACGCCAGAGTCATCTCGTTAGCACTGACTCTACGGCAGAACGAACCTTCGTATCAACTTAGATCTCTGTACATACAGTAACTTGCGCCTCTGGTAGGTGAATTTTGGGACTAAATGGACTGTGTCCGTACGGTGTATGTAAATTGGCTCTGATGTACGTACGTACGTACCACTTGCGTGGCGACGGGTTCTTGCGCCTGCCATTGATCCGCCGTCTCATCAGCTCGAGTAGTCGCGCCTCGATCGGGTGCCGACGTCAAACCTTCGTCTTTCTCCGCCTACAACACGTGCGTCGTGCAGCAATAATAATTCTTGGCTTGTCAGTTCAGACGGTCATGTATTCCACATACCTCCTCTGGATCACGGTAGAAGTAGAGGTCGGGCATGATCTCCTTATCCTCCAGCGTGAATCCCGTGGCTCGATTAATTTTCCCGTTGATCGTCAACACTTCTCGAGCCAGCATCCACCACATCAGACCAATCGAACGCACGCCCTATGTACACCACATACCGTGGTACATTACATATAAATACATACCTTGCATACATAACGTACGTACCCCGTACGTACGTACGTACATAATGTTACGTACGCACTACGTACGTACACAACGCATGTATTCTCTTACCTTCAAATGCATAGGGTACTGTGGGGTAAACTCGGTCATGGGGTAAATCCGGCCACCTAAGCGCCTTTCAACTTGTTGTTTCAGCAAATGATGAACCAAATAACTCACTTGAAAGAAGAGAGTTCAAGGAATCGATATTAATATTAGTCGACTCGATCGGTCTACAACTGGTTGCCGAGATAATGCAGCCTTGAAACCTAAATAAGTAGGTACGGCCGGATGTTGCCATGGCCGGGTTTACCCCACGGTACCCTACATACATACAGGGGCGTACTTTGTTGTTGCAGGGAATGGCGATGTCGATGAGTTTGAGGGGGCTGTCGGTGTTGCAGAGAGCCACCACAGGTATGTTCACATAGGAGGCTTCCGTGACGGCCTGATGATCCGTCCGTGGATCTGTCACCACCAGCAGCCGCGGCTCCTTGAACGCCTTCTGAATCTGATTCGTAAACGTACCTGAACGCAGAATACGTGTACGTAGAGATCTTAGGCTGGCTACGTTCATTACGCCTATCCGTAAAACTGTATGTACAGTGCACAGACGCGAAGCGAAGTTTAGATATTACGTTACGAGGCCCCTTCGAATTACTACGCAATTTTTATTCCGCTTGAAATTAGGGAATGAAAACAAAAGGGGTTGCAATGCGGCCACGAAACGTACGTATGTATGTTATGTACAATACAACTCAACTCAGTTAAGCACGTCATAGATCGGCAAACAAGCGCTCTAGTCTACGCTGTAAATAGTCGTGGTTCGGCCCCCAGCCCACGCGTCGAAAAAGGAAAGGAAAACGGCGTCAGCGCGTGCCGTTGTAGTTATCGTTCCGTTGCGAACAATCGTTATTCAGACATCGGCACGGTATTCGGGGTGGGGGTTTGTGATTTTGGGGATCTCCATAGAAAGGCTGTAAGCTTTGGGGTATGTATGTAGTTTTTCAGTATATATGGGAGTGTGGGGTCCATGGTCCATGTGAGGGGGTGAGTGGGGGTGTGCTGTACATACTCCCAACTGACCCCAGGCCGACGTCTGTTTCCAAGTTTCCCTAGGTATCTTTCATCTTTATCGCGTGGGGGCAGAAGCACGACTCCTTAGTGTAGAGTGTAGGGCGCATTACCCACCAACCGGGAGTAAATCTGCCAGCGATGGCCGTAGCTCCGGTGTGAGCCGCGAACTTGAGCACGGCCCTCTGTCCGTAGGGACGCGCGGAGATGACGCAGACGTCCGTCGGATTCTCGATGGCCGCGATGGCTCGAGCTGCCAACACCAGCTTCTCCCACGTTCGACGCAGATTTATGATGTGCAAACCTGTACACAAAAGTACACGCCGCTTGACCTGGCCCTAATGCATTCGATATGTTGACAGGCAAAATGTCTAATGGGTCATTCACATTAGAAGAAAAAGCGCTTTGAAGTACGCTCGGCGCATCCATGGCTATCCATGCATTTGCGTTTGTTTCGATTCATTGACAAACCGAGCGTACGCCCAGCGCATATCTCCTGATGTGAATCAGCCAAATTGTCATTTGTGGTTATTGCGTAAAATAGCACAAAATTACACACATGTCCAGCATTTCACGCGAAAAAGTCTTTCGCGACTACAGAATTATCAGCCGCAATCTTTCATTCAATTGATAAATAAATACTATACGTAATCAAGCGCCGCCCAAAATACGGCGGTTTACGTACCGTCATTCCGCCTCTTGTACACGTACTGTTCCATTTGGAAATCGGAGTTCTCCGAGCCGATATGCGTGGAGGAAGCGAGGAATTTCTGCACATCCTCCTGACGCAACGCGAAGGCTTCACAGCCTCCCGACATGATCACTTCTTAGCTTTACTTTACCCACTCCGCTGTTCCTACTTGCCTATAAACACAACAACACACGTGGCAAAATCACGATAAAACACCGAACGTCACCGAACGTCAGTAGGCCTAAATATATTCCGCAGTACGTCAGAAAAAAGCAAGAAAATGGCAGAAAATTATAAATATAACAATCTTATAATGTGAAATCAATGTCAAAAATCGAAAATGTCTTCTTTTCTTTTTTATACGTATTTGCTATGTTCTGAAGGTTACGGTATCAAAATTTGTACATAGAAATTTTTTAAATGTCAAACAATCTGGTAAAAGCAAATGGAAAAAATAATTCACACCTATAATATTATGTAATTAGCTTTTTGCTTTTAAAAAATATGCGTGGTAGATTTTATTTCACCATTGCACCGCATTACGGCATTACCTAGAAATGCATACTACCGTAGCGAACAGAAAATATCTCAAAATCACATTGCAAAAAAAGAAAATAAGGAAAAAGCAAAAAGCATGGACAGCTAAATTTCACCATTCTCCGTCGATAAAGGACACGAAGCTAAACTTCACTGTGCGCTAGGCTCTTTCGCTAATGGGCCACTTTTCGCTTCCTCATCACACAAAACATAGCACTAAGTTTAGTTCACCGCTTCTTGTTGAATCATTTCTGAGGTTTTGGGGAAAAAATGAAGCTGTGCCTATGCAGTAGGATTTCGGCTTTCATGTGAACTCAATTATATTTTATTTCTTTGCTACTTGTAGTACAAAATAAGCTGGAAATGTACTCAACCGTCTCAACCAGTCCATGTAGTTCCTTTTGTAGCTCAACCAGCCACTCCAGCAGGTCCACCTTGAGCTCCACTAGCCACTCTAGACCCATCTGGAGCTCCACCTATGAAAAACTTTACCAGCCATATTGCTCCTTAGCTCTACTAGTTCCCCATCAATGACTCCAGCAACACTTGGAACTTCATCAGCTATTTCAGTCACAACCTAAAAGTTTAGATGAGCCCCAAACGTTGCTCAAGCTTCATCTGGACTTCTAGTAGCCACTTTAGCTCCACCTGAAGTTATATCAGCCACCTCAACAATTCTTAGATTTCACTAGCCTATCATCTCCATTTGGAACTCAAATCAGCCATCCAGCTACACCTGGAGCTCCACCACTCACTCCACTGCAGCTGAAACTTTAGCTGCATCCCCAGTAGCTACCCCAGCTTTACATGGAGCTCTGTCTGTCAACAACTCCTGTGTTGTGATATTGGACACCAATGAACCAAGTGCAAGTCCCCAGGTATATTACCATACTAGTCATGCATGCAATAAATCAATGAAGTGGCTTCATGATGATTGAACTAGTTGATATGTACGTATTTTCCTTGCATTTTTGCACTACCAGTGGCCCGTTACAGCTTCGCAGTAAAATCCCTTTGCAGATCTGGCAACCCATTTGCAAATGTGGCAACCCTTTTGCAGATCAGGCAACCCTGTTGTAGATTGTGATCTGTCAACTCATTACGCATATGGCAACCATTTTGGGCAAGGCAGTTGGCAGAAAGTTGCCTATCTGGCAACCCTATCGCAAAGTTGGCAACCCTATGGGAGATTTGGCAACCCTTTTTCTGCATAGATCTGACAACCATTTTGCACAGCATCAGGTGAAAATGGCGCATGTGGCAACCCTTTTGCAGGTCTGGCAACCCTTTTGCGCATTTAGCAATCTGGCAACCCTTTTGCAGATCTGGCAACCCTTTAGCGCATCTCGCGTTTTAGTTTCGTGTGCACTTTTGGGCGTGTCCATTTGCAAACGCTGGCTTGAAAACCTGCATCGTTTGGTTTCTGCGGCATTTAGTACTGAAATATCGATTATCGATCGATTATTGGTGATCGGCTGATCAGATCAAAAATTGCAGGCCTTTCTCGCGTTCTCAGGGCCATAAGCTCTCGAAGGAGTCCAGAATGGATGCTGTAGCTGCAAAATTGAGTAGTTATTAGTGAATCTGCGCGCTTTTAGTACTAAAATATTGATTATCGATCGATTATTGGTGATCAGCTGATCAGATCGAAAATCGTAGGTCTCTCTGGCGTTCTCGTGGCCATAAGCTCTCAAAAGAGCCCTGGATGGATGATGTAGTTGCAAAATTGAGTGAGTTATGAGTGAATCTGCGCGCTTTTAGTACTAAAATATCGATTATCGATCGATTATTGGTGATCGGCTGATCAGATCAAAAATCGAAGGGCTTCCTGGCGCCCTTGGGCTTATAAGCTTTCGAATGAGCCATTGGTCAACGCTGTAGCTGCAAAACTGAGCGAGTTTATCGCATCACACACAGATACACACACACACACAGACATCAGCCCTATTTGTTAGTAGATTATTCATGTTTTCGTCCTGAACAACAGCCACACTTCTTGCAAAACGTCAATAATGCTCGCTATTTGCAAGGAGCTATAAGTAGAGGAGACGACACTCCCCCAAATATCGGGCGGAGGCAGTGTCCGGGCGATTTGTGCCCACTAGCGCGAAAATGTTATGCGCGTCTGTCAGTTGCGCGATTCCACATGAGCGACAAGAGAGATGCGCACCGTCTCACTTGCGCGATTCAATTGACCGCGACACTTTATTTTGCGCAACTCTCCATTTGCGCGACACCCCAAAAGCGCAAATGTATGTTTGCGCGATGCCCCAAAAGCGCGATTTATGTTTGCGCACTGCTCATTTGCGCGAAATATGAACTTGAACTTAGAAAATGAGGATGAAGCTGTCCTGATTTTGATATGGCAGAAACTGATCTCCATTGGACATTGTTTGAAAATTGCGCAGGGAAGATCACATCCTAGTGTCTGCATAGAAGAAGAAGCTGGAAGTTGGAAGTTGCAGGAAGTTGGAAGCTGGCCAGCTAACACCTGTGGGACTCTTCCTGCTTCTTCTTATACAGCTCAGGGAGTGACTCCTTAGCACCTAGCACTTAGACTTTGCTCCTTAGCACGCTGCCTTCTGAATTGAAAGTACAAAGGGTAGCTGGAGCTGGCATACAAGCCAGTTGTGAGCAGCTCGAATTTGCACAAACTGTGGCAGATCAGCAGCTTTCGGCTCCAGAGCGGCTCCAGCTTTCGGCAGCTTTCTGCATTATGTATTTGAATTTGACTAGTAGGTGCTACTTTTATCCTGAGACTACCATTGGATAAAAACTCGTCTCCTAAGGAGACGCAACATCACTATAAAACACCGTTTTTTTTGGTCGCGCAAGTGAGAATCGCGCAAATGCAGTGTTGCGCAAAGAGGCATTGGCGGAAAATTTTTTCGCGCAAACGTACTTTCGGCGCAAAGTGGAGGGCGCGCTTTCGGAGCAACGCGGACTTGCGACGTCGCGCAACTGACACATCGCCCTTTTGATTTCGCCCTTCTGGGTGTTGCGCAAGTGAATTTCGCGCTACTGGGCACACCCGGTCCGGGCCTAGCAAGGTTTCGACCTCTCTTCAGGCATCCGTGGCATTCCAAATAGACAGAATCCAGCCAAGGTACGATAATGCGTATACCTCAACTTTCTTCGATCTTTTCAATGGTGGGGTCGGCGTTAACCCATTCCCAATTGGTATGGCCAAAAATGGCCATTTTTCAGATTTTTGACAAAAGTAAGGTATTTTGCTGGCCTCGGCGCAAAACGCACAGAGCCAGCCAAATGACGTCCTTCTCAAATTCCACCACCAAGGGTCCAAGCTTCATACTGGTGGTGTTAACTCCTTCCCCGTCACACTGGCAACCTGAGAAATTGATGGAAAACCGCCTTTTTACATGCATTTCTACCCAAATATGCTACCCTAGTGCAGTCAAGCAGGGAAATTTAGAGTACCCTACCCTAGTTTTATGCGTAGATTTCGAAAATAAATGTGGTTTTTTCATTTTCCTACGTTTAAGGCCTGATAAACCCGGGTTTACGCGTGTTCTCGGATGGAAAAGTGTGTTAAAAGCAAACGTTTTAAAAATCAGGTACCCTGGCCTAATTTTATGTATAGATTTCAAAAATGACCTTACTTTTTAAATTTTCCCACGTTTAAGGCCTAATATACCCGATTTTTTACTGAAAATGGCATAAAAAGATGCTGTTTAGGCATTAAACGTGGGAAAATTTAAAAATTAAGGTCATTTTTGAAATCTACACATAAAATTAGGCCAGGGTACCTGATTTTTAAAACGTTTGCTTTTAACACACTTTTCCATCCGAGAACACGCGTAAACCCGGGTTTATCAGGCCTTAAACGTAGGAAAATGAAAAAACCACATTTATTTTCGAAATCTACGCATAAAACTAGGGTAGGGTACTCTAAATTTCCCTGCTTGACTGCACTAGGGTAGCATATTTGGGTAGAAATGCATGTAAAAAGGCGGTTTTTCATCAATTTCTCAGGTTGCCAGTGTGATGGGGAAGGAGTTAACACCACCACCAGGGACTTCGGACCCTCGGTGGTGGAATTTGAGAAGGGCAGCATTTGGCTGGCTCTGTGAGTTTTGCGCCGAGGCCAGCAAAATACCCTACTTTTGCCAAAAAGCTGAAAAATGGCCATTTTGGCCATACCAATTGGGAATGGGTTAACGCCGACCCCACCATTGAAAAGATCAAAGAAAGTTGAGGTATACGCATTATCGTACCTTGGCTGGATTCTGTCTATTTGGAATGCCACGGATGCCTGAAGAAGAGAGGTCGAAACCTTGCTAGGCCCGGACACTGCCTCCGCCCGATATTTGGGAGAGTGTCGTCTCCTCTACTTATAGCTCCTTGCTATTTGTATAGCTGTGCGTACAAAAGTGGCCCAATAACGAAAGCGAAGGAAATGAGTGTCGCCTCCATTTGTGTGGTTTAGAATTGAGCCCTCCATGCAAAAAGCGGACGAATAAAGAAGCTGATTTTGCTATTGTCATCCTCAAGATCAAGGGCGGACCCAGTAAGATTATGTCGTCACAGCGCCCTCCATTGGACGAAGAAAGACGTCGCGCTTTGGAAGTCTACAGGCAACGACTAGTGGAATATCGCGAAGTCGAAGAGAGACTGAAAGAATGTACGTGATAAAAATTACTCGTCTGTGCATCTTCCAATGAGTTGGCAGTGGATGAGGTCGCGATATTTTCTGTTCATGGACCACTCCATACTTTATTTCGCGCGAGTTTCTGTAGTAATACGTGCTGCTATTAGCGTTTTTTTGCTTTTGGATTACGCGGAGCAATGGTCAAGGTACACGTAAGCTAAAAGCAGCATTTACTACTGCGTGAATAAACTCGCGCGCCGAAGTAGGATCATGCCGCGTTCACCAGACGTCCGTTTGCGGTGCTATGTACTCCTAGATACGTACGGATTTACGGATGCACGGACACCTGGTGAACGCGGCATCGCTATTATGCACTAGTACTATTTGGACCACTCTTATTCGGCGCATGTCTTTCCTGAGCTATGCGCTGTAGCTATTTTCAGAACTGTAGTTAGGATTGGGACAGATTTGCCTTACTTCCAATAATTATATATTGCGACCTAACCTGTTGTGGGAGATTATGAAATGAACAATATTGTGGTTCGTTGAGATTTGCTTTTTTTTCAGTGAGGAAGAAGGAGAAATCGCTTCAAAAAGAGCATGACAAGTCAGAGAATGATATCAAAGCCTTGCAGAGCGTCGGTCAAATTGTCGGGGAAGTTCTGAAGCAGCTGACGGATGAAAAATGTGCGTATCAGTCAAGCAAGAGAATTTATGTCTGGTTTTACCCCACGGTTCCCCTTCGACCTCAATCCACGCTAGACCCAACCCTCGAGGCCGCACGAGGGACAGCCAGGGTCTCGAAGCGAAAGAATCGCAAAAGAGATTGGTAGCCTACGTACATGGTAAAAACGAAGACCACGACGCGCGCGCTTCTTCTTTTCTTCCTTCTGCTCGCTGCGCGCTTCGTCGTCTTTGTTTTCACCACGTACGTAGGCTACCGTAATCCCTTTGCGATTCTTTCGCTTCGAGACCCTGGCTGTCCCTCGTGCGGCCTCGAGGGTTGGGTCTAGCGTGGATATACATATATGCCGTTCGCTTTTTACTAGCATAAGCTGCGTAACTTGCAGACAAATCTGTACGCGTTCCATTCCATGAAAGGTGCAGCCTCAGAAGAGAGATGGGCTGTATTTTCCAAATACAAAAAGGCGATAGATTTGTCTGCGCATTAGACATTGATTACACACACTGCATGCTTACTGCCAACAAAGCTGTGCATTGCTGCATGTTGTATAGGGATAGTGAAGGCGACAAATGGACCTCGCTATGTGGTTGGATGCCGTCGTACTATAGACAAGGACCAGATGAAGCAGGGCAGCAGGGTGGCTCTGGACATGACCACACTCACCATCATGAGGTTAGGGCAGGGCCAGCGGTAATTCATTCATTCCTATCTCCTGTTGGAACGTCGCAAGACCTCCCCCCCCCCCCCCCGCTGAGCAAAAATGTTTGCTTATGCGTTTCAGACAGCTACCGCGAGAAGTAGATCCTTTGGTGTACAAAATGTCACACGAGGACCCTGGCAACATCACCTACAGTGACATCGGCGGTTTGAGCGAACAAATTCGACAGATCAGAGAGGTGCGCTGCCATCTGTGTACACTACACACTACTCTGTCTATCTGTGTACATCTGTGTACTATGTGTAGGCTACTGTACACTGTACTGTGCACCGCTAATTTTGTACACCTAATGTTAGCGAGAGGTATTGTCTGGCCAGTAGGAGTTGGCAGTTGGACTTGCACGCCGTCCCGCTACTGTCTTCTCAGCTGCGCATAGCACACCGACGATCAGAGCACCGATATGTCATGTACTCCTGAAATTTATATACTAAACTATATAGGAATTCGTGAAAAGGTTATGGCGATTGCATAATGAGAAACGCAAAACTCAAAAGTGGAACTGCCAACTCCTACTGGCCAGACTATAGCAGGGTCCCGAACTTTTCTTCACGTAGAGAGTAATTTTTTAGTTTAAGGGGCTGCAGAGTCGCGTCCACGTGCGAGAGAGAAGGGAAAACTTGGTGTCCAAATTTACCCCCACGTAGCCCTAACACATACTTGTTTTCTACGTACGGGTACGTTTGTTTGAGGTGGTAGAGTTGCCGCTGATCAATCCAGATCTGTTTCAACGGGTGGGCATCACTCCTCCCAAGGGCTGTCTGCTCTATGGGCCACCCGGGACTGGCAAGACGCTGCTGGCTCGCGCCGTCGCTTCACAACTCGATTGCAATTTCCTCAAGGTGATCTGATCTGATCTTACGTGCGTAGTTTCCCATAATACGTCTGCATTCTCTGAAAAAATATGGTAGATCATCATTTACTTGGAGAAAAAGAGGGCTGGCGCGACCATTCGGAGAATGGGGAAAACAAGTTTTGAGAGCCCACTATTCTGGCTGGGGGAGGGGGGGGGGGGGTAATTCGGGCTATGTTATCGTGTACATAATGCGTTGTTAATTGTTTCTTTGTGTATACAGGTGGTATCGTCGGCGATAGTGGATAAGTATATTGGAGAGAGTGCGCGAATGATACGGGAGATGTTCAGCTATGCGCGCGATCACCAGCCCTGCATTGTGTTCATGGACGAAATTGACGCCATAGGTAAGATGTGCCTGCCTACCTACGTAGCTAGGCCTTGAGTTGGGCGATTTCGGTCGTACCACCGACCATGTAGTTTAGGTGATCAGTAGGTCACACATTGAGCGAGGGGCCCGGGTTCGACTCCCACTACGTCTGGAATTTCTCCTTTCTGTGACTTTGTTGTAGGGTTACAATTTTTCGGTAGAATTTTGTAGGAGGCCGTCGTTTCTCGGAGGGAACTTCAGCGGATCGTGAGATTCAGCGTACGCTGATGGAGCTGCTGAATCAGATGGACGGTTTCGACGCGCTGGGACGCGTGAAGATCATCATGGCCACCAATCGACCCGACACTCTGGACCCAGCCCTACTGCGACCGGGAAGACTGGACAGGAAAGTCGAAATACCACTGCCCAATGAACAGGTTTCTAAACGTGAACGTCCCCTTGTGTGTAACAAGTTGTTCGTACATGAAAAGAACAGGCACTGTTGTGGTGTGTACTAGGTAGTAGTAAAAGTCTGTACTGTATTGCTTGCAGGCGCGTTTGGAGGTATTGAAGATCCACGCTCGTCCTATAGCGAAACACGGAGAGATCGACTACGAGGCTGTGGTGAAATTGTCCGATGGATTCTCTGGAGCAGATCTGCGCAATGTTTGCACCGAAGCAGGTACCTAAACTTTAGTGTTTCCTAGCTGTCCACTAGGCCCAAAAACAACTCTGGCTGGCTTGACCATGCACTGTACACACACGCACGCACGCAGACACCATGTACTGTAAAGGTCGGTGTATAGCCCTGCAGGGCAATACAAACAAGATCAGCCAATTTGGGCGGGCTATACACGGGATCGGGCAATACAAAAGCTCGGGCTATACAAGGGACTTTTTACCGTCTGCTCATTTTTGCTCCAATTTTCACCCTAAATGTTATCATTGATTGAATGGTCCCGCTTTTGGTAAACTGATCATTCTCAAAGCTGCCTTGCGAGGCAGTAATCGGTATTTTCACTTGCTGTGCTAAGATGCCAGACCGATCCCAGATTCCAACAGCAATAATCAAACTGCTAATAATGTTGCGTTCCATCGTCAACCAATTCCCAGCTTCACGGAACACACATTCCGTGGTTTTTCTGGCTCGCAATGGGGCGAATAGGCCTTGTGAACGCAGTTCTTTGCGTTGCCCGATATCGGGCAATACACGGGCCAAAAGTGCAATATAACCCAAATTGGGCGGGCTATACACGGGATCGGGCAATACACGGTATCGGGCTATACACCGACCTTTACAGTATGCACTGTAAGCATGCAGAGTACGCAAATACCTACTGTACGTATGTGCATCACAATCACATTGCAGGCAGCGTGTTGATGTTGAATTATGTTGTAGGAATGTTTGCGATTCGGGCAGAACGCGAGTACGTTGTGGATGAGGATTTTATGAAAGCGGCTCGCAAGGTGTCGGATGCCAAGAAACTCGAATCCAAGCTCGACTACAAGCCCGTCTGAAACGATACTGCGTAGGTACTGTGATCTTTTGTTAATCCGGCCGGTTTTCGTTCTTTTGTATGTACGTACATACGAGCAACTGTGCTTAGCGCCTGCTAATACTCGTTCTTTTATACGTCCAATACAGTGTCCGCATTTTGTAGCAGGCAGGAAATGTGACACTCGAAATGCAATGACTACGTAATATGTAATATAATACTAATAGTTATACGGTACGTACTGCATGTACGTTACCTACAGTACTGTATACAATATACTGTAGGTTATCTGCAATCAAACTCCGTTAGTTAGCTTAGCATTCAATCATTGAACCAATGATTCCACTGGCAATCTTCCGTCCATCTTTGCTGGCACAGCCAACACCACTGGAAGCCGCACTGGGTGCAGCTGACATGATTGCAACCTCCATCTTTGTGCGTGCTGACGTCACATCTGGGACAAGCTCGACACGTAGCCTGGATGAAGCTCTTGCTCAGGCTCCATTCCACCTGGGACCGTGGCTGTCTTGCAGAAGACGTGCTAGCTGCTGTCATTGTTGTATCAGCACTGCCGCAAGTGCAGTCGGTGACTGGAGTCGCGCAATTCTTGCAAAAGCAACAGCCGCACCCTGGACAGCAGATGGCTGCGGTAGTGGTATCTTGTAAGAGAACTGCTTCCCCACAGTTCGGTCGAGGGCAAAAGCAGCCTCGCTGGGCCAGCACAAAGGCCTCGGTAGCAAACTTCTGATACTTGCGATACTGCTCATCGCCCAACAGGCGAAAACTGTGCACATCCGTCACAAGACCCCCGCACTCAGTGCCAAACGGACATGCAAGCGTGTAGCCATGCGTGTCAGACAGGAGAAACTTGCGCTCGGTAAGGCACACGCTGGTCAACGCCCGAAAACAGTCTATGCACAGCACGTGGCCATCTCTGCGGCAAGAGAAGGCAAAAACTGGCTCCTCTGTGCCTACCACATGACCACACGTGGCACAAGCTGCAGACTGCAAATTAGGCTTCACCTGAGTTAACGGCACCGCGACTTGGGAGCAAGACACACATTTGAAACAGAATTCTGCATAGCATGATGGGGAAGCTGAGCTTGAGCTCATAGTAGCACCAACTGCACCTTGTTCAGTATTATCATTTGCAGTAGCTGCACCACTGTTACTGCACCAAAGGCAATGGCAAGTTAGCTGATGAGGAGATAGTACATCTGTCCAAGCAGCGGGTTCTCTGTGCAGTAGTAAGGCTACAGCGGACTTGCACTGGGAGCAGCGAACCCTGAGTTTACCCCTCCTCAAATCTTTGCAACCGAATTTGCAGAAAACGAAAAAAGATGGAAATCGCTGTTGTTGTCCTTCTTCGCTTCCTTCTCTTTTCTCTTTGTCTGCCGCTGCTATTTCTTCAACATTTTCCAAGGTATCGCTATCGCATGATAAAAGGGCTTGCATTTCAGTGGTCGGACCCAAATGCAGGTCAGACAGCAGTTCAGAGGGTCGGTTGCTGAGGAAGTTGCCGGCAAACAAGAGCCGAATTTGATCTGGAGAAATGGATAGGCGATCAGCGAGACGCTGTAGCAACGATTCTACGGTATCTGATGGCTGTATCTCGACAACAATTGGGTTTTGGTTTTTGGTTGTTTTTTTATGTTTTTTATAGTAAAAAATAATAAATGTTGCTATTTTGATTTAATATGCTGTCTGTTTAATAAACAAATATATATATTATATATTTTTTTTTTTTTTATATATAGATTTATTTTTTTCTTTTTTTTTTTGTTTTTCTATTTTTTTTTTGGCGGGAGAAGCATCAGACGTTTCATGACTTGCATCCTCGAATCTTTCAGTTCCAGACTTGGGCTGCACTATGGAAATAGTTATGGCAGAACACATTTTCCAATGCTTTCAAAGAAAAACTGCCTGCCTGCGAGCGAGTTCCGAGCGTCGCGAAAATTGCTTCCAAAAAGCAAAGCAAGCAAGACAGAGGCAGACAAGACAGCAAGGCAGCAAGTTGAAAATTACTTTTAAAGCTTGAAGCTGGCCTGGCTGGAACGGTAATAAATAATCTACGCGCCAACGCGCCACCACGCGCCAATAATCCACGCGCCACCACGCGCCACACTACTAAGTGGGGTCAGTCTGGTTGTTCTGAACATCAGTAGACAACACCAGACAGGACAATTACTCACCCTTAGCTTGTTGGTCTTGCGTGTTGAAGCATAAAAGCGGACGAGCATGGTCCAATGACAGCTCACGCCCCACTGGCAGTAGGTGTTTGATTCCAGTGGGGGTTATCATTGAGAGATTATTTTAACCTTAGGCCCATAAGTAAAGATCAGTTGGGGTTGCATTTGGCTGAGGATATAAATTTCATTGCATATTAGGCTAAGGCTTAGGCTTAGGTATTGGATGCAGAGGGGTAGGCCTCAGCCTAAAGCCTAAGCCTCAGCCTAAGCCTAAGTCTGTTCATTCGCCTGTGCAAAATAGATTTGCTGCTGGTCTGTATGGTCCGCAGATGGCCTGCTGGACTTCAGATGGACTGTGGATGGCCTGCAGACAGTTTGCTGGACTGTGGACAGACTGGAACAGCCTTTGGATGGACTTGGTAAGTGCTGAGGACTTTGGTAAAAATACAAAATACTCATGCAGCCAGACTGCTAATGATGCGTGAGCTGACATTCGACCATACTCATCAGCCTTTGTGCTTCAACACGCAACACCAACAAGCTCGGGGTGAGTAATTTTTGCTGTCTGTTTTTGTCAACTGATGTTTAGTCACCCAGACTGACCCTGCATAGTAGTTGGCGCGTGGGCGTGGCGCGTAGATTATTTATTACCGCTGGAACTCGGAATTTAGCAGTTTCGATAGGTTACGGTAGCGCATGTTCAGATTTTGTTTCAAATTAGCTATTCGCCTATGCCTTTCAAGCTTTTATCGTTGCAAAGCTGGCTGGTACACGTCAAAATGCAATCCTGCTCTTGCAATAACCTCAACATCCAGGGCAGAAATTGAATTTGGATGCTAAATTTTACTCATTTCGATACAGTAGCCGAGCGAAATTTGCTATTTGCGAAAGGAAAAAAGAAGAAAAACGAGAAAATTTGAAAAGAAGGGGCCGGCCCGGGCTGCCGTTCGGCGGCGCGCGCTGCTGCTGTCGGCCCCCCCGCGCCGCGCGCCTGCCGCCTTCGCTCCGCCCGGGTCGCTTTCCCGTGCCGCGGCCGCGCGCTTCGCGCCTGTCTTCCGCTGCCGCTCCGCCCTCTCCGTGCCCGGTCGCTGTCCTGTCCTGCGCCTGCCCGCGTGGCCGTTGGCGCGGGGGGGCGTTCTGGCGCGGGCGGGCGCGCTGGTGCTGTGGGGGGCCGCGCCGCTGCGTGTCGGCGTGCTGTCCCGCCTGCGCCCGCCGCGCGCGCGGCCCGCGGGAAAGGGGAAAAAAGGAAGCCAAGGAAAGGGGAAGGGACATAGATCAGACACGGTCGAGTAGATTTTTTTTTTTTTTTTTTTTTTTTTTTTTTTTTTTTTTTTTTTTTTTTTTTTTTTTTTTTTTTTTTTTTTTTTTTTTTTCAATTTTTTTTTTTTTTATACCCACCACACGTTTAGAAGCAAGAAGAAGGAACATAGATCAGACACGGTCGAGTAGATTCTGCTTCTCAGCAGAGGAAAAAGTAATGGATCCATCATCATCCTCTGCAACCCAGATCATGCCAAACTTTGATTGTGGACCCAGCCTTGCAGTAGCACAACCAGCCAGTTCGGCTAGCAGGATTAGTAGCGTCGCACGGCCTGATGTGCAGGGACCGGATCATTCTATGTCCACCAAACCAGCAGCTAGCACTGCCAATCATCAGCATGCGATGAATTCGCCTTCAAAAAGAACAAATGAGGACGAACTTTTGGACTTGAATAGTGCAGATTTCTTGCTGGACAATGAAGAATCCTGGTATGCACGAGTTGCGTGCGTTGTCATTGAGCATGGCCGCAAGGTCACCCCTATTATTCAGATCGGCCCTCAACCCTTCCAGTCTTATGACTAGCCGAAACATCAAAGTCACGAGTTAGCCTAACTATCTTAGCCCGGACTGTATCTGGGATCTACGGATTTTCGTTCATAAGACTAAGTGGTTAGGGACGACCTGAAAGCAAAAGGGAAAAGTATCTGTATGCATCAATTGTTCGCTTATTGAATAACGGACTTGCACAAACAAAGTTATTTCTGCTGCAGGTTGTATGACTTTTCTGAGGATGGGAAGAATAAGGGTGAAGATGTGATATCATGGCTGAGATATGCTGCACACTCCTTGGAACCGAAGTCTCGTCTTGCACTGATCAGAAAATTGGACGCTATCGCTGCTAAGAAAAGTTAGCCCCAGTCTTCTATTCTATGTTCAGTTCCGCAGGTATTACGCTGCTACAAAAGCCCAAACTTCATCATAAAAGGAGGAATATATCGGTATTCTTGGTTCTCAATGTGGGAGACTTAGTAGGATGTGCGGGGTAATTCAGGCCAGGGGTAAAAATTTGGGCCACCTCATTCTATTTTATGTTGGGAAGGTTGAAAAGTAATGATATGTTATCAAAAATCGATGGATATCAAAATAGTATGTTATCTATCAAAATATATGGATGCCCGAATTACCCCGCACTATCCTTTATCTGTTCGTGCCTCTAATTTTATAGAAAGTTCAAATAAACGGGAAGAGCACCAAGAAGACAACGAGTCCGCCACTAAAGATAAAGAGCAATGGTTTGATGCGCCAGAAAGAAGTGATCGCCACAGAACTTTCAAGAAGCCAGCAGCCGCACCAAAGCAACTACAACAGCCCGTGGAAGGTGAGTTTGCGCTTTATTATTGTTCATGTGAATTGCTATAGTGACCTCTGACGCGAAAATTGTGTTACACCTTTCTTCATGCTACCCCAATGACTGAATGACGTCGATGAAACCGCCGGCATATTGATCTAAAGACACACTAAAAAGGGGCCACCATCCAGGATCAATAACTCAATACCAATATTATTAGGGTTTCATGGGGTAAACCCGGCCACCCACGTAGAAAGAACAACGTGCAGTACTAGAGGTGGCCGCATGGCCGGTTTTACCCCACAGTACCCCAATATCAACAGTGTCAAATTGCCGTCTTATACACCCAAAAATACGGTGCCTAGGCCGTATTTACCGGTTGCAAAAATTGAGACATAGGTCCCATATGGGGGTATGGTTAGGGGGGTGGGGGGGGGGGGGGCTTGTGCATGGGGCATTTTTTTATGTTTTTGAGAGGTGCGCAGAGGCATATGTTTTAGGTCAAAAGCACGTGTTTTAGGGCATAATTGAGGTTAAAACAGAGTTATTCTAGTACAATGCACCCCCAAGCAGGCTTATAGGCATATTAGCTTGGTGTGGGAGTGGTTATGGGCAGCTTATGACCAGCTTATATGGGAAGGTTCAGGTACTGTACTGTACATATGGGGGTATGCATAGGGGAAGGGGGGTTATGCATTGGTCATTTTTTATGTTTTGCCAATATGGGGCTCTACTATGCATAGGGGGGGGGGGGGTTATGCACCGGTAAATACGGTATTTATTGTGATGTCTAGGTGGAGGGCTGAGCTCTTCAGCGACGTTTACTCGACCTCCGCAGCAGCAACGAGCGTTAACGGCAGCCGCCTGCAGTCTCGCTCTGCCCTCTGTACAGCCACCCACTGCGAGCTCGGAACTGTCCACTCCTGATTTTATACGCACAGAGGAACACATTCTACTGCAACAGCAACTGCCACTCTTAGACTTACCGACAGCCTCCACTGCACAAGTGGGGCCTTCGCAAGTGGAGGAAGGACGGAGGACATTTAGAAAGGAAGAAGCGGAGGAAGGAGAAGAGAAAGCACAAACTTCTGCAGCTGTGGATTTACGAAAACCGAATCTGCATGACATTCAACTGCTGGCTAGCATGCAGGAAGAAGGTAGGCCTACCTAAAGCTGCTAAGTATGTACAATAGTGGCGAGCGTGTTGCTCTTCTTGCATTACTGTTTGTTGCAGATTTGCGACAGTGTTTGGAGAAGATGCAGATGGAGCGAAGAAAACGGACAACATCCTGCTCATCTGACGATCCTCCTCCTCCTCTTCCCCCTCCTCAACCTCAACCTTCCAGCAATTTCGCCACTTGGAGTAATAAGCGCTCTTTACTTTGCACACACTCATGCAGTTTTTTCGTGCAATTACGAAAATGATGCCGCGTTCAGACACCCGGTATGCGCCCAACGTACACTTCGACGCACGCCCAGTGCACGCCTGAAAAGCGACCGACGCCTGAATTCGCTATTACAACTGCGTGGACAGCCATGGACGGACCTGAAATATTTTTTTTTAAATTTTTGGGCGTGCCGTCTTATGTGAACACGGCATGACATACTACACTAACACTACGTATATGCACAATGGTTGCTGTGTGCTTGTTTTAGCGAAGCGTGCACAGAGCAAGCGTACAACAGTACTGGAGCAGAGTCGAGCTTCGCCTTCAGCTGGGGGAACGTGGGGAATGAACCAGTTGGGCAGTCGTGGGTCAGCAGCAGCTCCAAGAGGAAGGCAGATGAGGGCAGGGGCACCCAACTCCTCAGTTCCTCATACTGCCGGACCTCCTCTGAGCAATGGCTACGACTACGCGAACAAGCCAATGACGCCTTCCACTGGGAGGACGCAACAACAGTCTGTCACCCCTGCCGCCGCCGTCAGAAGTAGCGGCTATGGGAACTTGAGGAGGGCTGCTGCTCCTGCTAGCGCGAAACGCGGAGCCAATACTGGTAAAAGTAGGGGTGCTACGTGAATGAACGGTGCTATATTATGGGCTGTACGTCAGCAAGAATCCATACTGAGGCTGTCTAGGGTATTGGTGATGCCTTTATGGATTCCTGACTATGTACGTACTACTGCAGCATTGTGGACCTTAGATTAGTGAAGTAGGTTGTGGCTGAAAGGTAGCAAGTGTCCCAAACTTGTACAAGAGTACTATGCATGCGTGCAATAGCTTCTCAAAAAATGGAATTTCACGCAAAACACCTTCCTTAATACGCTTGCGTGTAGGTAGGTAGTTTGAAGCCAGAGGAACCAAACATTTGAAAGCACTGGCCCAGTATGCATGCGTATGTAATGGGGTGTAATATTTGGGAGTTCTATTGCTTTGAGGTGATGCTGCGTTCAAGAGAGGCCAGATGGACACTTTGTCGACCATGCAGCAGAGTTTGCCACCGACTTTGTCACCGCCATACGCGTCTGTCATGAGCAAATCCGCGGATTTATTGTCTTCCTCTCCATCGTCTGGTCAGCAGCAGCTGGATGAGTGCAGCAGTGAGCGAGGAGGAGCGCGTCGTTCCACTCCTACGCATTCCACAACTAGAAACAAAGAGGTACGTAATCAAAAGGGGAACTTGTCTGACTAAGGGCATTCAAGTGTGTAGTCAAATGGTTAAGGCGCTCGGATGGAGCGCGAGAGGTCCAGGGATCGATTCCCTCGCACATCTGGCAAAGTTTCCTTCTCGATTCTATTGACCGATTGCGCTGAAAAGCTGACCCCTGTGCTTTACACAATGATTTTTGGTGCGTTTTTGATCGGTGCTGGCAGATTTTTTCGTTGTCACCCTTCTCGATCATATGCTCAGAGCACAGGGATGTCACGTGCCACCTGAGTGAGGTGATGGAGGGGGTTGTTGAAATGCCTAGCTAGTGTGGAACGTAGTTGGGTGAGCCATTGTGTCAAATTCTGTGTTGTAGGAGGAGGTTGTGTCAGCAGCAGGCAGTGGCACAGCTTTAAGACGCACTCCAGCTCCGAGGTTGGAAGGTGGCGGTGCCTCCTGCATTCCAATGCCAAAATCAGCCATTCCAAAGCCCAGGACAAAGTACGATATTATTGCACCATAGCCGAACAAAATTATTTATTACGTTTTCAGCCAAGGCGTAATTTTTTTTGAAAAATGGAATAGGGTAACGCGCTGAAAAGGCGGAAATCACCAGGTGTACGTACGTACTTGTACCTGTACTTACGTGTTTTCCCCGTTCCTATTTTTTGCGCGTGCGTGCGTACGCTACGTGTACTTAATTAACGTACGTACAGGTACAGCAAAATATGTGTGTGTACAGTGTTTGCTGTACTGCTGTAATAGATCACCATCAGTGCGACGAAGCGCAGAGTTGGTGCGGAATAAATCTGGAGGGAATTTGGATCAAGATAATGATGGGTGGAAGGACGGCTGCTTCTAGCCTCGCTCACTCATCATTTGTAAAAAGTATTGTCTTCCAATAATTTCCGTGGTCTTTGTTTGCGTCTGTCCGTGGCGTTGTTTGCCAGATCTTGTATGTATGTGTGGCCCATGTCCACCTGAGCTAAACGGTTGATTCGCTATTCGTACCAAACTCGCCTTTTTGTTGCACTTGCTTTATAGGCCTATTCATTAGAAAAGTAGCACATGATACGTATGTACGTATACGTGGTAGCCGGTTAGGCTCTGCTATAGCTATAACTTGGTACATAGTACACTATTTTGCCGCAGGGCTCTAAGTTTTAAGTATCGTCTGTATTTTACTTGTCGTTTGTTTTGATACAGATTTTCTTTCGCAGTACACATTCATAGTGCGTTAGTGATTATTGATGGGGGCGGGAAATTGAAACTGCTCAATTCAATCGTTTATCATAGAAGGCGAAACGTTTACGTGTACGTGGTAGACGAACTACAGGGTGTTTCATAATAGACTCGCCGGATGTTTGTGCTTATATCTCCCCACCGGAGTGTCACATTCGAATGCGGCTTTTTGCGTTGAATAGCCAAGGCTTCAACGTTGAAGCAGCCAAAATTTTAGCTTCCTAGGTTGCATTTTCATGGCGCTGTAAGCGGTCAAAGTTGCGGCGCCTTTTTTGGCGCAAAACGGAGGCAGGGCACTGAGGCGGGGCAACGGATTTGCATTTTCGCTTTTTTCGCGCTCTTTCAAGTCTGTTCACCATTCCACGCTAACTTTTATGCATTTTTGAGCAGTCTTGTCGAAGATAGACTTCAGTTTGATCACCATGGCATCAGCGTCCCAAGGAAAAGCTTGGATGACCGAATTTTGGCTGTAACACTGATTGCTAAGTTCGAATCTGCAAGAGAAGTGGCATGGAGATGGAAAACTCTGCCGAAACTTGTGCTCCAGATAAAAACTGGGGAGGGGAATACTGCGGAAGGAAAACTAAGGAGAGAACTGGGTTAGGTAAACTGGGGAGAGAGAAACCGGAGCCGATCTGTACCTGGCCGCCTGCAAAAATGTGTGAAAATTGACGCTTTGCAAATCGAGCTGTTTGAGCCGCTTCCTGTTGGCCTAGAAAGCTGAAATTTTGGCTGCATCAACATTGAAGCCTTGGCTATTCAACGCAAAAAACCGCATTCGAATGTGACACTCCGGTAGGGAGATATAAGCACAAACATCCGGCGAGTATATTATGAAACACCCTGTATACATAGGCTAGCCATACTCGACTCGCTCTGTAGCTTGTAGTATTGTGTGATACTTGCGCATACCCCCAAGAGTTCCCGCTCCGGATTTAGCAGGGAGGATTAGTCCGTGTGTATATTGAGCGTAACCCTCCGAGTCGAAACCACGCGTGTTTTTTTCAGGCGAAACGCCCAACAGCAGCGAAACGAAGCGGAAAGGAAAAAAAGAAAAAGAAAAGAAGACTTTTCCTTTTCTTTTCCGCTTCGTTTCCTGCTGTCGGGCGTTTCGCCTGAAAAAACACGCGTGGTTTAGACTCGGGGGTTACGCTCAATATAGGCACGGGCTAATCCTCCCTGCTAAATCCGGAACGGGAATCCTGAGCCCTCAACCCAGATACAGTAAGTATTTTGTACCGGAGGATATTGTAATGAAAAGATGAATGGCGGAGTATGGTGCTGTCATGTTGTGGTCAGCTTTACGCTTCTATTTTTGCTTTGCTTTGCGTTATTGTATAGGAACTACTAACTGTACGTGCGCTTTTCTATTCCTACTGTACGTACCCCTACGTACACTGTATTTTATTTTACGTATTTGCAACCTTGCGACCCCCATTGACTGAAGAAACTTAACCATGTACTGTTTGATTCGGTGGTTTTTGTTGTAAGTAACCTATGCTTGTTGTAGGTGACCACAGGACAAGCTCTACCCAGTTTTTCTGTTTTTGAAGAGATTATTTTTGGTGTGAAAATTTGAATTTTGTTACGTCAATTTTATTTCCTTGAAGTCTAAAGTTCCATAATTCTGTCAGCTGGTGCGATATTGGAGATCATTTTGTTTTCTGTATATTATCATATGGTGTTTCGTGCTTTACTGCATAAAAATTGTCAGGTCATCGTGCAATAGGCCAACATATAATAATGAAAATAAAAACCCAGTAAAGAAACAAACAAAAAATAGCTTGGTATTGTATTGTTATATAGGTATTGTTTGTAAGCAAGGTAAAAGGAAACCGTTTTCAGGACTACTTTGCTAATACGTTTCCTCACAGTACGTAACGTACTGAGTTGTGGGTGGAGCGGAAAAACTACAAAGCTGAATTATTACCGCCTTGGTTATGCACTCTTGGCTATGGTAGTGCTTCTTCCTCATTTTTCTTTTCATTATCTCCGCCTCGAGCTATGAGCTACTGCTAGCTTGCTTCTGCTTTATCATCCATCCTTGAGTTGAGGACAGATATCCTGTTCTAGCCTCAGACAGGCTTGTATATGTATGTATGTACGTATATAGAATAGGACTTTGGAGAAGATAGATATCGCACTTTGTTTATCGTATTCGTCGCAGCACGCCCGACGAGTGCCAGGTGCACTTCATCCACTAGTCTCCGAGACGTAAGTACGTATATACCCTACGTACGAATCTACGTAGCTTCTTATGGGTAAAATTTATCAGTCCTATGTCGGTCGTCGTCTGTATAGTACTTGCGCATAGGCGCACGTTGTCGTTATGTACGTTCCTTACTTATTACGGTAGATAGATCTGCTGTCTGTCGCGGTCTTCAGTTATTATTGAAGGAAGTAAGTATTGGGTCTTTTGTCTCCGGTGTGGGCTTTTGCTCATACATACGTTACTATTAGCCTTGTCATGTGCATGGCTCCGTTGCCTTGTGACGAATAGGCATGCCGCCGACACGCAAAGGCTACATGTAGAATGGCGCCAACCGCGCTATTTATCACAAGGGCCGTGCGCCTGACTATATTTGCATACGGAATGCCATAAGTATAATTTTAATTACATTTTCTCCGGCCTAAATCAATCAAGCTAAACGTAAATAAATAGCGCTTCATAACTGAGAATAGAAAAAGGAAGGTAAAAACCTGCTGCTGGTCTGTAGTCCATTAGAAATGGACAGAAACGGACAAAAACTTTTTGGGCTAATTTGTGCGTTTTGTTCCTTTTTGTTTTCGCTTGGATTGGCGAGGCGACTACGGTACCCAACTACTTTACCTTTCCTGCTGTATTGATGCTAGGGCTGCTAAGTCATTCAGAATTATTGCGATAATTGGCCACGCGTTATTTGTCCTGTATGTTATGGCCAGTCTTTCGTTAGCATGGATTGGCACCTGTGTGAGCCTATGGAAGCAAGCAAACAAATCAGACAATAATAGGTGAGGTGTGAAAAGTAAGAAATCTTTTGTTCCTGTACCCTTTTCTTGTCTTCGTGTTAACGATAATGATTAACGATCCTTTTGCTTTTACTCACCGCTTTTCCTCATTATTCTTCTTAGATATGAACATTTTCCCGCACCACACCCTTATTAGCGCCTCGCTAACATTCCGATTTTTCTCACATTTTTGTCGAAGACTGCTAACTACTCACCTCAGAATGAAGTGCTGCTTATGTTACGTACTTCTGTCACGTTGTCACGGCTGTGTACATTTACTGCGAAGTTGCCTGCCGCTACATATACCTACATTTTGTACATGCGTACGTACGTACATTTTTAGGTGTGCAGGTTGGTACAGAAAAACTTCACTTGTCGCGCTCGTGGCGCAGGCGGTAAGACGGGCTACGTCCGATCTGCCGTCCTCTGAATCATGAGTTCCCACTTTCGCCAAGTGCGGGATTAAAGCGACTGGCAACCCCAGCGGCAGTATGGTGCGCCCGCTCGCTCTGTTCTGTAAAGCACCGGTGCTTTTCTTCTGGTCAGGACACCCCGACCAGTGGCCGCTGATGGCTGTTCGGCTTTGTGCCAGGCCCTTCCCTGGTTCGGGTCCTCGTTGGTCGTGCCTTGCGGCACTGGACTGGCCCACCATAACGGGCCTGTTGTTAAAGGTAGAGACTGTGTGGATTTTACCTACAGCCGACCATGTGGGGTGCGGTCTCGAAAAAACTTCACTTCGCCAGGTACATAGGCGGTCCATGGTCGGCTGTGTACATACCTACTTTTTCACCACCTGGGCCACCGTACCCCCAAGTGTGGTGTACGTCACGTCGTATCGAAGAGTGAATGTTATGTACGTACGTACATGTATGCAGCATGTGATGGTGTGTTCAGCCTCAGCGTAAAGTCGCATTCTCAGTAACTGCTTGGTAGTACAGGGTGTCTCATAATAAACCGAACACTTTTCCGTGCATATAACTCTGGAACCACACGTTAGATTTTCATGCGGTTTTTTGTGTTTAGTAACCAAGGCTTCAACTTAGATGTGTACAAAATTATAGCTTCATAGGTCCAGTGGAAGCTGCTCAAACACATCCTTTCTCCGGCGATCAAAAACGAGGGTTGTTCGAACTGGTAGTGCCGATTTAGGGGCCTCCTGTGCATAGTCCAAAATAAAATTAGTCTCGTAATGAAAAAAGATGTCCCAAAATGCTAGGAAAAGTGTATATCATGCATTATCCCCAGTAGCAGCATAGCAAACGCATGGAACAAGGTATCTTGAGAAATAAGACCGTAATTTTTCTCCATACGAAAGAAGAAACGTCGATTTTGAGCTTCGAGATTCAAACGGTCGTAATTCCTGAAGTATGTGGACCAAGTTACTGAAATTTTGTACACATCTAAGTTGAAGCCTTGGCTACTAAATACAAGAAACCGCATAAAAATCTAACGTGTGGTTCCAGAGTTACATGCACGGAAAAGTGTTCGGTTTATTTTGAGACACTCTGTAGTACTGCATACGTAATAGGCCTATATACCTACCTACTTTGTGGAGAATGAAGCAAGCATATTACTATATGTTCAACCTATGTACCTAGCTGCCCTTCCTTTCTCATCCTCCCATTATTTCCAAAATGCTTGCAATTGATATTGATAAGCTCGATTTTCCTCCTACATGTATACGTATCCAATCCAAAACAGCAGCCAACTAACTACTAGTATGTATTCGTATTATCCGTTACGTACATAACGCGTACATACGTACATCGCTGCTACCACGTCGCCAGCCTTACATAGTACTTGACTTCATGTGCCTTCGTTTGTACTAGTCTTAAATTATGTATCAGTGTACGTACCTTATTTCTTCCATATACGAAATGATTGCTGTAAAGTAAATCTCTTTGCTGATCTACGGAAACAAACGTTTGGTGTATGTGGTCGTGGTGTATGTGCTGGGGAATGCTTACGTTCAAATTTGGGCGTAGATATTAGATGATTTCACACCCCTGTCCAGTGTCCACATCACTACTTAGCTGAGGACGACAGTTTGTACTAAATTCGGTGAAATTCCACGGACACGTCGCACAGTGTGTAAGTACCTATGTTGGACAGTCAAGTACTGCTTGTATACGTACCTGAATGTTGAATAGACATGCTTCATGATTTTCCGCCCCAAAAAATTTCGGTCTGGGTATACCCTTGAATGGCATGTAACTTCTGAACCTACTTCGAGAAATGGAAAGATTATTGCCTTCTTGATAAAATTCCCAGCCCTGTTTCTGCTTCCAACTTTGATTTACGATCAGTCAAATGAGACAATAATTGCACCGCGCCTCTGGGCTCATCTCTTTTGTCGATCATTTCTCTTCCCAAATAGCTGCCAATATGGCATGTATGTTATGTGCAACGACCCTCAACAACGTAATGTGGTACCTCAGCCATTGGCCTCATTTTTGCTGAGGCTTGAGCCAGAAATTGCCTACATTTGATTGATGTCCGTCCATTGCTTGTGCCAATACGATTCCTGCAGTTCTGTACCTGTGTGTAAAATACTGGTTGGTGTTGGTATACTGTACCTCCCTCATGTACGATTCCGACGATACGTAGTAGCCTACATAGAAGATACTGATATTCTTCTTTGGCCAATAGGTTTGGGTTTGGGCTGGTTTTTTGTTTTTTTATGTATAAATATTTTTTCTGTTTCATTTTTTTTTTCTCCAAGAAGTGTGCGAGGGGGAAGCGGGCGGTAATTCCTCCGCCGGCTTTCTTTTGTTGGGTTTCCAATAAAAGATCCCGCTTGCCTCTTCCCGCCCCCTTGGCATGGTTTTCCCCATTTTCCTCGGGAGCTCGAGTCGGGTGTGATTAGAAGGCCAACCACCCCAGCCCCCCCCCCCCCCCCCCCCCCCCCCCCCGCCGCCCCTTTTATTGTTTTTTTCCCCCTAGCATGATTCCTCCCCCTTCTTTTTTTTTCGCCGTCTGCGGGGTTTAGAATCGCCCAATGGTCCTCCGCCCAATTTGTGGATTTTGTAGTGGAGGGGGTTTGTGGAGATCCCCCGCCGGTGGGAGGAGAGATACGCAAGCGGTTTTTTTATTGGAAAAATTGAGAAAAGGTTGGCGGTGGAGGTTTTGCCCCCTGTGCTCTCCGTCGCGTATTTCTCGGGAAAAAAATCAATGGGTCACAGCATTTATAGTTATGCCATGGTTTGGGTTTGGGCTGGTTTATTCTTAAGTATACTATAATTCTGTGACCATTGATTTTTTCCTCGAGATAGCGAGTAGAGCAGCGGTCAACTTCCGGCTACTTTTGCTCGGATTTCCAGAAAACGCTTGCGTCTATCTGCTCTCTTGGCAGATATCCAATTCCTTCAGTGCTGAATCGCGTCGATTTGAAGAGCTAACGCAACGAACCCGACCTGTGCCCGATGCCCATTTTCTGTTTTCATCCGTATGCATATTTCTACTTTTGATTCTTTGCTGTTTGTGAATTTTAGATCGCCCATGGTCCGCCCATTTGGCGATTCTAGTATTGAGGATTTGGCGAATCGGCGAGAGAGCAGATAGACGCAAGCGGTTTTTTTATTGGAAAAATTGAGCAAAAGTTAGCCGTGGAAGTTTTGACCGCTGTGCTCTACGTCGCGTATTTCTCGAGAAAAAAATCAATGGGTCACAGCATTTATAGTTATACTTTAGTAAGCTGAGGATAGCAGATCGCCCTGTGTCAAGTCGGACGATTTGTTTCAACAACCAGAAAAGCGCTGGAGATGGAGTGGCACGGATGCCTTTGTTGCATACTAATCAGTAGAAATTTATCTTCTCTTCGCATCGTTATTAGGCATTCTTCCTTTGGCTACGTGCTGCTTATGCCCAAGGCACACGCAAAAGCGGCTACTGGTGCTAAATACTATCTGGCCAGTTAAGAGCCGGCGGCCCCAGGGCCAAGTTGGCTTCCTGCTTTCTCGAGGAAACCGCTCCTCTTTTGAATACCGTATGATTGCTCGGCATTTCGTACTATCAAGGGTCCATAGATATTATGGGCCCTTGGTACTATACGTATGTATTTATATTGTGCAGTGTACGTAACCTTTCATAGGCCTACCTACCTACAATACAAAATACGCCATGTTGTTTTGTGTCATCTGACGGATGTGCGTACCAGCGCACTTTTGTTTTTATTGAAGAAGAGAGACATTTGTCTTTTTGTCCTCTTTGATGAAGTAGCTATGAAGCTGACATGAAGTTCGATCTCTTCCCTTCCGAAAAAGCTGTTCTCCTATTTTGTAGAACTGCTGTTCCCCTAGAGCTGCTCTCTAAGTCATGGCCTTCATCGTACATATATCTCGTCCAATATTCTGCTCCTATGGACAAGCTGAAAAGATCGGCGTTTTGAATGAAGAAAGCGAGCAAGCCAGGGATAGATGTGGCTAATGACGCCAAGCAAAGGCCAGGAAACAACCTTCAGACTTCAGAGAGCAATTCAATTATGACCCTGTCAATCCCCCACTGCTTTTGCTTTGGTTCCGTGCGCTATTGCTCCTTACTGTGTTTGTACGTACACAGTACACATACTGACTGCCTGTCTATTATTCGTATGTGCACTTCATGTACTTGTATTGATGTAATAAACATGCAGTGCGGATATCATTCCAGATTGGCATAAAAAAAGCCGCCGTGGTTGCCAGCTTTGCTAAGATTCACTATATTATGTACGTACTACATAGGCTATAAAAACTACGTATACTATACTGCCTGTGCAAGCGCCTGTAAGTTCACCCTCTCTCCTAATGAGTACACCTTGTACCCTACATGATTGTACATAGTAGCCTACCTTGCTTTCACGATTTGATACAATAATTGTATAGGCGTCACGTGTGCATACACCTACTTGCACTTGCAGCAGTGTCGATACCTGATTTCCAGGACAGCCCAAAGAAACAATCATGGACGACATGAGTGAATCCACTTATCCAGTGCACACTGACAGCTCAACGAACGACGCTCAAGAAGGTGGTAAAAGCTCGGCGACCTGTTTGCCGTCGAGCGGAGCTATTATTACAACTTATACCTACTGCCCTACCGTTTTCTTTGCCAAGTACGGCACTGCTGACTCCCCTCGGCCAAAGCCTACTACAACAACCGGAACCTTACCACAAGTTATGCAGGCTAATCCTGTCGTGCTGCCATGCAACAATAACTACTCACTGTTGTTCTTGCTACTGCTTCTCCTGCATTCACTCCTAGCCGGTACAGCGGCGGCGGTAGGAGTGGATTATTCAAGGCACCAGCAGCTGCAAACTGACAGGGAAAGGCATCGTGAGCCGGAGGACGACGGTACGCTCTACGTGTCTTCGGATACGTCGCTAGTTTGTCACCAGGCGTACCAGAGTCGTTCGAAGCGACGCAATCAGACCTGCGACGCCATCTATCCGGCGGTTCGCAACTGCGTGGTGCTTAAGAACCTGGTGACGGACGCTTTCTACCAGGACTGTGACATGATGACGCTGTGCAAGACGGCGAACGTGCATCTGGGCTGGCGGCGCCACCAGGTCTGCGTTCGCAAACCCTACGGCATCCCCACGACGCTCACAGTGGATTTCCTGGGCTGGAAAGCCTGGCATCCGCTGAAACTCTGCTGCTGCGATACCAACTCCTGCAACACGCCGCAGTTCGCCAATCGGGCTTCGCATCCGTCTCAGGCCGTTCGAATGTCCTCTGCCGCTGCCGCGTCTCTCGCTCTAGTGCTCACTATCCTGCGGCTTCTGCAGCAGCTAGTGGCAGAAGAACTGTGATGCTGCCGTTAAAATTTTAGTGTACGTTAGGTAGGTATTATGAGGAATTGAAGTTTGAAGCTTGAAAGTAATTTTAATTACTACATAATGTACATTTTAGTAGTGGCCGTCACCAGTAAATTACCGGTACTTTTACTGGCTTACTGACAAAAATATTGCTGCCAGTAATTACTTTTACCTTACTTTTACTGGCAGTGCTGCCGGTATTTTACTTTTACTTTACTGGCTGGCTATTTTTTTTTACCGGTACTGGCAAAATTTTGGTAAAAGTAAAAAGTAAAATTTGGGCGTTGTTCTCGCAATTTAGCCCTGTGGTGGAAAGATTTTTGGTGAATTTACTGACGCATTTCCAGTTGGGAAAAGAAAAATTTTCTTTGTAGCAAGTCATTTTAGATTCTCTGATCATGCCACCGACTCCTCCATCCAGCTACATTACATTGTACATACGTAGGCCTATAACGCGCATAGCATGCAGGGTAGGCCTGGGACCACTTTGGTTCGTCATGAAATAGGTTGGCCCATGTGAACGAAATGCAGAAAGTAGTAGAGGTTGCACATGAACGATACTACCTGTACTTACGTACGTATGTCTGTACATATACGTATTGGCGTTGCAGCGCTCTTCATTCCTATGTTTTGGTAGGTAGACTTTGAAAGGTACTATAGCCAAGCCTTATGTATGAAGATTCACCCGAATACAATAAATGAGAAAATTGACAACCAGAACAAAGCATTTGTAGTCAACAGGAATCATGGCCATAAAATTTTGCATTTTTACTTTTACTTTACTGGTTACTGGCAAGGTTTTACCTTTTACTGGCAGTTTGAAAGCGCCAGTACCAGTAATTACTTTTTACTTACTGTCTATTTTCCATTGAAAAGGTATTTACCTTTTACTTACTGAAATTTGTGAAAGTGCCAGTAACGGCCACTACATTTTAGCATACAAAGGCGTTCTAAATTGTTTTAACCGAAATCATTCGACATGGCATTGTTGCCGTAATGCACAATTTTTTCTTTACTCCGTGGAGTTGAATACTGTAAACCCTCGTTTGTAGCCCCCTCGAATATAGCCCCTCCCCCCCCCCTTAATCGGCTACTAAACATCATTTGCCCTCGTAAAAGGCCCCCTATTGAGATACGCGAAAAGCAACGGAAAACGTGTGTTTTTGCTCTAAAAACAGTGTTTTGGGGGTGTTTTCATGCATAGGAGATCATTTGGAGCAGTCTGAACATTTTACCTGTGGCGCCTCTTCGACAGAAAATTTTTGATGACCAAAATTGCACAATTTTTCGAGCTAAAAGCTGCAGTTGGATCAGAGAAGCTTGGAAACATGCAAAATACTGTAACCGCCATAAATGAGTTCAGGAGGTCAAAAAACCTTTTTTGGGTGCAAATGTAAAATGCCCTCGTATATTGCCCCTCCCCTTGTGTATAGCCCCCTCGTATATAGCCCCCCTAATCGGCGACTAACCTTTTGATAGCCCCGGGGGTTATATACGAGGGTTTACAGTATATACCTAGATTATATGCATGCACAGCAAAGCTTTTAGCAAGAATAAAAGCGAAATATTATTTTACCTGTCGTGTACAATATTCGTATATGCGCACGTTCAGTACTAGTACGGTATGTTTGTATGTATCTAAATACTAAACAGCTAAATAAAAGGCAAGTAACAACAACAAAATTATGTAGGGTAAGACAAAATAAATATTGGCCAAACAAACAAATAAGAGCAAAGGTTACTTTTGTCCTTCACCTTCACCTAATCGCACCAAAACCTTGCAGAGGCGAAAGAAGCTCAAGCATTCTCTGACCACGAGCAAACCCCAAACTTGAACGCCAGCATTTAGAAGAAACGACACCAACAAACTCATAGCAATCCAGTCAACCGGTTGCATCATGATCTTTTCGTATTCGTCGAAGAAAAAATCCCATACGAATGCAGTCAAAAGGAGCACAACCGCCAGAACGCTGAGGTTCAGCGAGACAAACTGGAAGAAGAAGTGTTGCCTCAATAATCGCTCATCAAAACGATGCAGTCCAAGAAACATGATGACAATGCTGCAAAGCCAAAAGCAGTAGAACGTCATCAGTACATAGCAGAAGAGCGGATGAGTTAGGATTCGAGGAAATTGGATGAGAATGGGCTGCCAGAATGTTCCTTTTCTTAGCGCCAAGTACATGAAGCATAGGATTGAGGTGAAAAGCATGACGAACAGTTCGAAGATGCCCAAGTTGATGCATCCTGATCGCACATAGTGGGAGCTCCAACAGCATAATGGCTCCAAGTCCAAGTGTTGCGCGTTTACTCTAAAACACAAAAAAATTTTATTATCATTCATTGCTGCTGATATAGCTTTTATATTATTAGTGTTATTAGTGTCGAATATTGGTGGACCGGACACTGGACATACATAGGTCGGTATGTACTGTAATGTATCGTGTGTTGCCCCCTCGAATATAGCCCCTCGTATATAGCCGCCCTAATCGGTGCCTATCTCATTTGTAGTCGTATAACAACCTCATTTCAAAGACCGCGAAAAACGACGAAAACGAAAGTTTTCAGTTTGAAACTTACAGTTTCACTATTGCTTTTTGTACTTACTGTACGTACAGTTCAGAGAGATATGGTTCCCTCTCCTTTCGTCTTCTTCGTCTCCGTCTCTGTTTCTTCTTTTGGCATCGATAACACGTGAACACATCTTCAATTTTCTGGAGTAAAGTCGTAGGCAGATGAAAGCCAGCAGCTTCTTCGTCCGCAACTACCTCATCCCCGTCCATGCCATCTTCTTCCATAAGACGATCCAACGAATACGTCGTTTTCAATGACATTGTAGTTGTCGCTGTCCCAATTCTTTTTTGCGGGTCATTATTGTCTACTTCCGTTTTATCGACCGCTACTGTACTTGACTGTTGTTTTCCAACTGATTTCTCTGGTACAACTTCACTCTTCTTCGTCGTCTTGTCTTCGATTCTGCCTTTGCCTTTCTGGCTTTTTTCTTCCATTTCGTCGACCGCTATTGTCGGCCGTTGTTTTTCCACAGAAGACTGCTTCGTAACTTCACCTCGCTTCGTTTTTTCTTCGATTCTAGCTTTGCTATTGCTGTTATCCTTCGTACTCGTAGAATCTGCTGCTGTATTTCGATCATGATCTTTCAATTTCGAATTGACTTCGCAAGCCACCCGTTCGGTTTTTGTAGCCACCGGTGAATCTGCTGCAACAGTATTATCTAAACTACCATCGGCAGAGCTGCCAAAGTTATTGCATCCTTCCGCGGTCTCGTCAAAGTCTTCAATCACCAAATAAGGTGGTGGTAGTGAGTGACTGCGTCCAACTTTTCGCGTAGGTGCAGATGGCTCAATCTTGGCCGACGCTGAGATGTTGTTCGATGTAAAAGTTGGAGTAGTGGTTGTTGGAGGAGCGGCTGCTGCTTCATCATCGGCCAAAGTAGTGATGATGCTAGGCGCTGTTTTAGGAGTGCTGCTAATTGTCGCAATTACAGCTGCCGGACAAGAGCTACTGTAACAACTGGGTGTGTAATCGCAAGATGCCATGAAGATTTAAACTTTCTCACACGACAACATTTCATTTAACCGCACTTACAGTGCTGCTGTTTTGAGAGCTCACTGCGCTAGCTCACTTCACTAGCTGTAGCTGTATCGTTACAATTCACACACATACCGTACGTAAGCTTGCTACACCTGTACAGTACAGTACATACATGCTGTTTACTATGATATGCAACCTCTAAAATGCTTATAACTTTTGTACTAAGAGAGGAATTTCAACCAGGTTTTTTTATTATAAACTTGAAAATATGCCTGACAAGCACGCAAAATTTTATTAACGTACATGCACTATTAACGAAGAAACAAGCGACGCCTTTTCAGGTCCTATTTTTCGATGTCTCCGCCTCCGCTCTCCAGCACCTGTGCAGCCATCTTCAAAACTCTGGAAAGACTCTTTCTCAAGCATGTTCATAGGGAAGGCGGCACTCTTCCCTTTATTGTTTTTGCATTGTAAGCTCCAGAAGATCCGATTGGATGCTTGAATGGAGCGGAACAACACACCTCCTTCCATGCGGACTTCAAAAATCTAGCGCTTCTCGCGCTACTGCCTATTTTGACCCCAATGTTTGAGGCTTCATAATTCCCTTCGTACTTAAGGTCTCACACTATAGATCTCTGAGCCGTGGACTCCTGTACTACTACTGAAGTATCTGGTGATGTCTAATTCCAGCTGTTTGCACTTCCTGACACCATACGATCATCCGTCTGCTTGTTTTCCGTTCGCTGTTTCCGCTCCAGTCGCGCTCTCTGCGCTCGTCTTCGTACTATGCAGGGACAACTGTCTATGCATGGACTTCTTGATAAATTCGGTCCAGGCTCTCCTGAGCCAACGAAAGCGAGTTGAGGGGAGATCAAGATATCGATCGAAAGCTTGTTACACGATCTCTTTGACGCGCAATAGAGCGCCTCTTGAAACGGCCTCTCCGTGGCGCTATTCTTGATTGAAACGATAACTTTTTCAAACACGTTTTTCTTGGATAACTTTGCGTAGAGGCAATGTATAGAGGCGCCGCAGGTACCGATCGATTCCTCTCGTCAAGACGCGTTGAATGGTGTGCCGCATGTTGAAAAATACCCCGTGGTTCCTTCGGAACACCCAAATCGCATGGTTTTTATGGTGTTCTTCGGCGTGTCGTACTGCGCCGAATACAAGAGCTTTGGCGCTGCCGTTTGGTGTACGTGTAGAGGAAGAATGATACTTTATTCACATTATGACGGATCACTTTTATCTTGCGTACAACGGCTACGACGAAGCCTCAAAGTTGGCTCCGAAACTATAGCGTGAGACCTTAAGACCCATCAATGAAATTTTGCATGATTATCAGGCATATTTTCAAGTTTCTAATAAAAAAACCTGGTTGAAATTCCTCTCTTAATACAGAAGTTATAAGTATTTTAGAGGTTGCATATCATAGTAAACAGCCTGTACATACTGTACATACGTATGTACATTCAGATCGTCGCCTTTGATTTGCGGCTTTCGTCATGCACAATGATAGACAACGAGTCAAGTCAGGTATTCCGTTACGTCTTTATGCTGATTGATACTGCACGTACGTAGAGTCTTTCTTCTACAGGATTGTCACAGGGTCTGCGAATACAATACGCAGTTTCTGTCTATGTACTTTGGCGATCTGTCCACAATAGTTACTATCAGCATGAACCATTCAAAGCACGAAATCTTTGTAAAATGCCGCCCCACTGTAGGTGACGTGCAACCAAATTTTGCCGTTGGATTGGAGCATTGTACGTACATAGATACCAACCGTCAAACAAACTTTTGCCCTGCTACTAAGATTATTAGCAATAAAGAGTTTGGGCTGCGTTTGCTATATAGCTGCTGCTAGCTAACAGCTTTTCCGCTCATAGTGCAATGCAAAGCATTTGACTTTAGTTCTCTTCTCACTCAACCAAAAATCCAGAATTTCAAGAAATATCGGAGAAGAAAACACAAAGTGACATTCAGATGCACGATTCCGAAAATTATGTACTGACAATTATATTTCAATGGTACGGTCGGTACGGTACCCAATTCGATTATTGTTTGATCTAAGCTTGGCAAACAAAGGCTTCAGGTAGACAGACAGGTATAGAGTTTGCACCTTTGAAGGGCTATGTACCTATGTTGAGTGGCAATACTCTTTATAGTGTTGTAATGTAGTACGCGTTGTTCATAAATCTTAGTCACTTGCACTAGTATATTAAGAGTTGAACTCTAACTCTAACTCAAATTAATTAGAGTTGGGGATTTTTCCCAACTTTTATTCCAACTTTAACTCAAATAATTAGAGTTGATGAGGCTTCAACTTTAACTCAATACTTTAATTCTGAGCGGAGGGAATTAGAGTTGAAATTAGAGTTGACAATAGAGTTGAAATTAGAGTTGATGATGCTTACCGCAAAGTAAAACAGCAACGCAAACAACGAAAACGAAACGAAACGAAGCAACACAACACAATACATAGCTAGCAAGTCAAATCAGCTGCTCCATTTACGCAGTTGTTCAAAAGCGGAAGTACGTACTATGTATTCAATGTAAAATAGCAATCTTGGACATTAGTGATATAGTGAGTATTAGTGATATCTTGGACATTATACTACAGTACACTAAGGAAATCCATTGCATCTATTTTGTATGGGCCAACTCTAATTTATAATTTAGATTAAGAGTTGAACACTCAAAATTTCAACTCTAACTCAAATAGAAAGAGTTGGAGGCACTCCAACTTTAACTCTCAACTCTAATTCCCAAAAATTGTCAACTTTTAATATACTAACTTGCACCATCATTACTAAAAGAACGTGTCTACTGTACGAAACGAGAGATAGTAGCTGATCGGGTGAAAGACAAGATCAGTTTTGTTTTGCACTCGCGTGCCTTCACTCTTATGTACTGCACATCTGCAATCATGTCGAAGCACAAGAAGCCGCTGCTTGCTCTACTGTTCGTCCTAGCTGTCGTACAAGCACAGGAAAGGACGGCGACAGTGCAAACAACTTTGGGACCGGTGTTCGGCAAGAGAATCCGAACAGCGGAGGGCAACATGGCGGATGCCTTTCTCAATATTCCCTACGCGAACGCACCGGAGAGATTCGGAAAGCCAACTCCAAGGCAACCTTGGCAACAGGTACATACGTACGGTACGTACCTATATGCAAACTGTGCTTTTACGCTTATAAAGAACATTGTACCTACAGTTTGAGTAGTGCGTGCAGTGCTGTACCTGTACCTACAGTTACACACGGTTTTGATATTGTTTCAGCCTCTGGATGTCTCTGAGTACGGCACGATCTGTTATCAGCGGCTTCTGGTGGGACGACGCTCGTCGGGCGACGACTGTCTGTTTCTAAAAATTCTCGTTCCTGCAGCCGATCAGAATGTCTTGCGCCCATTGCGCGGCTTTCCGATTATATTCTGGGCACCAGGTGGAGGCTTCGCCTACTCCAATAATGCATACGACGAATTGAAGCAAACAGATGTCCTCGTTTCCAGAGGGGTGAGCGTTAAACAAATAATTAAGTCTGCAGGTAGATTATGATGTACTGTAAATAAAGTGCAGTAGTCCGGCGAAACTGAGCCTAATCAATCAGAAGCCTTAGCCTACTGAAAAAACCTAAGCCTAAAGTCTAAGGCATCGCATACACATTTTATGCATCAGCTGCCTTTCCGTGCTGCACACAGGTAATCTTGGCCCAGCCTAATTTTCATGCGGCGACCTATGGTTTCTGGAGCACGGGTGGCCCTGAGGCGCCAGGAAACATCGCCTTCTGGGACATGTTGGAGGCGTTACGATTTCTGAAGGACAACGCGAGGGCGTTCGGCGGTGATCCGAATCGTGTGGTGCTCGCCGGACAGGGCGCGGGTGCGGTAGCTGCAGATGCGCTCAGCCTCAGTCCCCTCACCAGAGGTCTCTGGAACGCCATACTGCTCATGAGCGGCACTGTCTTCAATCCACAGGTACAGTACATACGAACGAATAGTACATGTTAGATAATCAATTTTGGTTGAACTCGGTGATTTTGCGTGTTGAAGCATAGTCAGGGCTCCGAATTCGGAGCGAATTCGAAGTTCACGTCTGTGGCGCCCCACTGTGTCACAAATTGCTGGACTGTATGTATGTAGATCAATCTGGACGGCGATGTTCAGTTGCGGAGGTATCAGGAAGTGGCGATTCGCGCTGGATGCGACGATCGACGGACGGACAAGTGGAACAGCAATCGAAAGGGAGAAGTCTTAGACTGCATGAAAAACCTGAATCCGCAGCAGATGATACAGGTGGAGGAACGGCTACCGGGCATTCAGACCTTCTACTACGGTCCTCGAATGGACAGACCGGGAGGCTTCTTCCCTGCTCCCTTCGAAGTTCTGGCCAGATTCCGTCCGAACACGCCAGTTCTGCTCGGTACCACGGATGACGAAGACGCTTGGACTCTGGCAGTCCTACCGGTTGTCGCTGGTCCAAACATGCAACTGGAGGTATATACCCATGTACATATGTACTGTAATAATATACGTACACCTACCTACGTATACACCGACAAGGATCACTCATAGAACAGGACGGATATACCGTACTACTGTGCAGCTCTGATCTTTGGCCAGATTGCCCCGGAAACGAACTCGATTGATCAGATTCGTCAAATGTGCGAGAGGTACGTGAACAACGAGACGTTTCCCCGCTCCTTCGATCAAGTTCGCAGGCTCTGCACCCAACGTTTCACTTCGGCCGCCGTCGTTCAAAATTCGCTCCGTCAACAACAGTACCAGCAACTGCAGAATATTGCCTATTTTGACCAACAACAACCACTGCCGTTTCCTCAACAAGCACAACTGCCCTATTACAATAGTCCATTTAGCTGGCCCGAAGGTCATCGGTTGGGTTGTCAACAGTGTAGAATACCTACCTATACTATGCAAAAATTTTGGGAACGCTCAGCAATGTACAGGAAAATTTCTACCAATGGCTGGTAAAATTTGGATGATAACAAAGGGACTTATTGTCAATGAATGTCAGTAACTTACTCAAGCATCCAATCTTTCCAAAAATGCTACAGATTTGCATAAACAGTATGATATGACACCCAACCAGGACCCGATGACCTTTCAGCTAACGGATTATCTACTACCCCTACTATTCCTATGACTCCGCTGTACTGCCAGCCACTGCCCTTGCACCCTCACCTGCAATGGCCAATTCTTTTCCTGCCTTTATGAGCAGAAGCAGAGAGCAAGGAAGGATGCCGTATCTGCAACAGGCAGTAAAAGTCGGCTCTGGACTCATCTACTGGGCTCCTGCGATGAAGACGGTTGCCTCCTTGCTGAGGAACGGAAATCGACAAGTGTTCCTGTACAGTTTCGACTACGCGAGACCGCAGGAGGGAGATTGGTGGCGAGAAGTCGGCAGCTTTCACAACTTCGATATCTTCTTCCTGGAGGGTTTCGGTACCACTTTCCCCTATAATTTCTCCTTGGAACGATCTGACCGAGAAATCGTCCAGTTGTTCGGCGATACAGTGCAGATCACGTGCGCGAGTTAGTCGTGATCGTGACGAAAGCGACTTTTTTAACCCCCTCCATAATCTCAGATGGCCGCCCGGTCGCATACACCCTTTCCGGCCACCCTGCGGCCTTTTGCCGCCCAAAGCCGTTGGGTGGTTGGTGGCCGCAAGCGGATGTTGCGACCAGGCGGCCATCTCAGCTTACGAAAGGGTGGGCTACGGCAGAAGGAGGCATCTTTGAATAATGACATGGGTTTAGGATCTGTTTCAGCATAAAAACAAGGCGATCTCTCCTACTACGCGCGTAAACTGCACTGTAGCTTCACTAATTTCGCCAAATTCGGCCAACCGGCTCCACCTGGACGCCAGGCCTATTCGTGGCGTCCAACTGACGGACGCTCCTACTTCAGCTTCGACAGTCCACCCAGGGAAATGCTCGGTGCCGGATATCACGACGAAGATGTCTACTTCTGGAATTCTGCCGTTCCGAGATTCGACTGGCGTAATAGCATCTGGTACTTCAATGGCTTTGGCTAGATATTATGCGAAACTGTGCCGACCAAGAATCATCAACAAGAGTGTTATATTGCTGTACCTACTGTATATCGAGTATGATACTGTAGATCCTCTTTGTTATCAAAAAAACTATCAATGCCTGCATAGTGCCCGCCCACTGACCTGCGCGCTCAGCAGCTCCAGTTCAGATCGATTTGTTGCAGCTGGCCCCCTTGGTTGCATGAGAAAGAGTTTCGTGTGGAAGGCAGCCAAAAATAATGAGGTGTCTAAAAATGCATTGTTTGCATTATTTGATATAGGCCTATTTCATAAAACTAAAACAGACAATCCAATCCAGGCATTTTCCATCAAGACGCTTCAGTCAGGACACTCCTATCGATGACCGCAATCTCTACCAATGCAACGAGCAGTATCCATCCAGTGCACCTGATGGTAACATCCATTCCAATGCGTTGAGGTTGAGGAAGAATTATCCCTGTATTACAGGGGCGTTTTGGTTCTGACAGCTGATCAGATGCATAAGATGAACGGTTTCTCCAATGTGTACTGGGGATGGGGCGGAGAAGATGATGACATGCGGCAGAGAGTGCGGCTGAATGGATACACATCCAGCGCACAAAGCTAGAGTGGGGACGGTATGTGCTTTGGGTTGCTTTGGGTCATTTGTTTGGCTGGCAAAGAATTTGTTTTGTAATTTGTCACTGTTTGCTCACAGATTCACAGTCCTTGTCTATCTATGGAGTCCTGGTAATACTATGTAACAATGTACGTATACAGAGTTGTTGTTCGTTATGCTTAGGTTGTAGGTAAAATTACTCAGCTTTTCTTTTCCAGGGTGTCAAGTGATTCTGCCTCGCCATAGTTCACTGATGGACCACGCTATAAATGCACCCCCATTCCAGGACGCCATGGCCATCGTGCGCGAGTTCCACAAGCCGGATATTTTCATCACGTTCACCTGCAACCCTGAGTGGCCTGAAATTTATCCAGTCCCTCCTCCCTGGCCATGAACAGGTGATCGTTCGGACATCATTGCACGGGTTGAGGCTTTCGCCAGGAGCCAAAATACTACGCTTTGGCATGTAGGATGCGATGCACAGGAGACGCCTAGATGGATTATGCATTATTTGCTATGCAGTCCACTCTGAGAAGTCCATGATGATTTACTGATTCTGTATGTAGAGCTCATGTGTGTATTATTATAGGAAAGAAAATCGCGTTTCTGTCTTATTATCTACTTGGTGTACGAGTACGTAGCTGGAACGCGGCTTATTTGGTGTGATCGCAAGCAAGCGAAGCTTCTTTTCATCAAGATTCTTAGTTGACAGGTGCTGTACTACACGTCATTTTCTTCATGCGGCTTCAAACCGATTGCTTTTGCCACACCGCGCATCTTTGGGTCCATGTGGCTGATGTCCATGCGTGCTGCAATCTGTTTGAGACAATCTCTGATGATGGGTTCCAGCCCTGGTTCTGCATCTTCTGCACTGACCTCTCTCTCAAAACATCTATACAAAACATGATCACACTGTGACAAAGTAAAAATACCGTATTTCTGGGTGTATATCCCCATTGTATATCCCGCATAGTGTAAAACCCCATTGTCAAAACATAAATTTTGTCCTTTGTATAGCTATAGACTGTACAATTAGGGGAGGACCGCCGGCGCACAGTATGGGGTGATCCAACCTGGTCTGACAGGACACCGCTAATAATAGTGAAAAAATTGATTCAAGGCGACCAGTTTTCGTACAGCATTGGCACTACACAATTCAAGGGAGCGAAAAATCATGGAATCATGCACACCGGTGACATGGGTTGCACACAATGACAAAGAACACTGGAAATACAATGCAAATCATATGACCCCATTCAATATAGGTAACAGTTATCTTTTCTAACTTTTAGCTTCAAAACGTTGTTATGACAGGAATAGGACCCTTTCCACAAGCTGTTCATATTCAATAAATGATGCCAAGAGTATTGCCTTGTTCTTGGCCATGCAGTTGAACAGTTTTGAGACCAGTCTAGCTGCAAAATTGTGTCCATCATTACCACAGTACAGTTTGTTGACAGATTGCTTCCAGCAGGCCATATTCCTGCAGCAGCTGGCAAATAACCAGCTCAAATATGGGCTTCTGAATCCAGGTGCTTGCTTCTCCATTTTTGTGATAGCAGCAAACATTTCCCAGTGCAGCTCAATGCCATGCCATGGGCCAGAGGATGGTTTGATTTGATGAGTCCACCATAATGCACCTGCGCCAAAAATGCATTAAGTTGCATCCATATCCAAGCAACAATCATTGTTATGTGTCCGACCTTACACAAACGCCCAATGTCCAAGGATAAAAGCCCAAAAATTGTTTTAACAGTACATCTTATGCCATGGAATTTTAAGTTTGCTGTGGAACTCTTTCCCAGTTTGTATGTACAGTGTTTAGGAGCAAAATAGGAGCACTGCCATGACGCATGCAGATAAGTCCATATTTGTCTTTCTATCTTATCCAACACGACTTGAGTTCCATAGCAAACTCTTAATGGCCAGACTATTGACCCTTGCGCTAAGACTTTGGGTAGTCACAACGTGGCCCAGCAGTTTTAACACATACTATGACTTGGCGTCATTGTTGGCAAAAAATTGTTGTCCATTTATATATCTTTGTTGTTGGTTTGTTGTCAGTTTGTTGAAGAATGAACAACAAACTGACAAGACCCATATATAAATGAACAACAAACCAACAACAGCTGAACAACTTGTTGCCAACAATGACGCCAGGTCTCAGTATGCATCAAATCAGTGTCGATGGGGATGTGGATGGCTTTCACTAAATACCACAGGGCCACCTTGCACCCACCCAAAAGTCTTAGCGCAACCAGTGAATAGTAGTACTAGTCTGTCCAGCAAGAGTTGTCTCTGGGCCATTGTACATGCTGCAAAAAACTCCTTCAAAACAGATTTTCTCACCAATTTGATGTGTTTCTTTCGTCAATGGGACCATGGAAAAGGCCCAGAGACAACTCGCTCCTCAAGGATCAAATGCTATGGATATGGACCAGTTGCATTGTTGCGACAGGGTTAGCTGTCACTTAATATTGCAGGGTCTAATTTTACCCACACTTGAGACAACGCAACTGATCCATATCCATACTATCATGTTTTGCAGCCTCGACTCCAATCACAGACACTGCCAAATTTCCACCTCCCTCCACAGAACACAATTTGAACCTAGTCGATTTTTCGGCGTGCGTGGAGATATGACACCATTCGTGATAGGAGTTGAGGCTGAAAAACCCTGTATAAGGGGGGTTAAACATGAGGCTTTAGAGTTACAGCATGTACCTTTTTGTAGGCGTTTGTTTCATCTCTTTCTTCCCCACACTGTCATTGTCTTGTCCCTGCTTGCTGTTGCCTTTTCTCTTTGTCTTCTTTATGTAGGATTTTAGCCGGCGAGCCAGAAATCACACGGCCTATGGTGTAGGTAGGTTCTGTCCAGAAGCGAGAGTCCGATCGCCGCACAGTCAATTCTGCGTCTAGAGGTACTGGATACCAGTACTTGGAAACCCAAACTGCTGTAGGTCAATGAAGTTTTCAGGCTTGGACCTTCGTACTGAAGCACGGCTCAATGGAGATGGTAGCTGATCGAGCTGTGGTACTCTCTAGTACTGAACTGGAGGATTGTCCAGACACGTTTGCTAGACAGTAGAGCTGGCAAAGTCGTTCTCACAGAGCTCGGGTTAGGGATCTCGTCCAAATAGAGGGGAGGAATTCACCCTTTTTCGCCCCCTAGTTACCCTGAAATAGGGTACCTGAATTCAGGTAAAAACCGTGAATTCATGGGCGAAAAAGAAAGTTTTAGGGGGCGAAAAAGGAGCCCTGATTTCAGGGTTCTGTAATGGACACCTCTCTTTGCCGGTCCCATTATGCAAGCAAGCTCTCGCAGTCGATGGAGCCTGTCAAAAGTGATTTGTTGTTTGTGCGCAGTGGTGCTCATAATTAGTACAGTATGTATGTACGTACGTACGTACGTATTGTTTGTATGGGGGCGAGGGAGAAGCAAGGGAATGGAGGCTTGGCCTGCTGGGAACTGAGACGACGTGTACGTGTAACGCGAAGGGCGAAAACTTTTTATTGCTTGTCAGATAAGACAGGGCGAGGAGACGCAGCCAGTTCCCTTGCGTAATGAAAGGGAGGAAGGAAGAAACGAGCCAGAGTGAATTAGGGGGCGAAAAGCCGTGAATTAGTGGTTCGGCTCATTTTCGCCCCTGAAATCAGGACAGGAAGGATGATTTTTTACCCATGAAATAAGGTTGTTTCGTCCCCGAATTAGCCCTGAAAAAGCTTTTTAGGGGGCGAAAAGGGGTGAATTCCTCCCCCCCTGTTTGGACGAGATCCCTTAGTTCTTTTCTTGCAACCAAGTCGGTAGTACAGATACAGAAACACACAGGAGCAAAGGTGAGTGCAACCGTACTAGTAGACTAGACACAAATCAAAACAAAACAAGATAATGAGGAGAGGGACAAAGTTGCCTCTCTCGTGAATATTGCATTTACATAAACCTATACATTTTGTCACTTTGTCACTCGTTCTTGTGCTTCTAGCGTGCTGATTGGTTCTTTTATTTTCAGGGGTGATAGACTCTTCGCAGAATCTTGATCTTGCTGTACTGACGTGAACTGGTACTGGGGTGCCTGCTTGGATTGTGAGGCTGAAATTTCTCCAATCCCACATGGTTCCCAGACCGTTTCATCAAGTACCAACGATGAGGTGGAATCGAACCCAAGATGGTGCTCTGCTGATGATGGTGATACCCCTCAGGTACGTAATCTTTTCATATTGGTTATAAACCAATCTTCTTGTAACTCCGTTGCAGTAGCGCTTGTACTGTACAACAGTCACAGATCTTGCTTGTGCACTGAGGTTGAATGATGGTATGGCTTGTTGCAGGTGCTGAAATGGTATTGCATGCAACCATCAAAGCGCTGGAGCTCGTCTCTTCCCTGAAATTGGTTCTCTGCTCAGGTACCTATCAAGACACAAGGTCGCACAAGAAAGGTGCTACATAATGTAAGACTCAATAATATTGCTAATATTCCTTAGCGAATAAATAAGTAGTGCATGTACTGGTCCAAAAATTGCTAATATATTTTTGTGAGTACTAACTAACGTAGATAATAGTTTTCCCTACTCTACGTACAGGGACTACTAACAGGGACATACACGTAACTACAAATTAGTACGCAATTCCTAGTATTTTATTGTACAGTAAGTAATGTACATAACGCGCTTAGTACTATTAGTAAGGCATACGTAAAGTACATAATGTACTGTAGCATTCCTTCTGCAAACAATGTACGGAACGAACGTACACAAAAGAATAATAAATACATGTACCGTAGGTACCAATAAGTCCGCTATCCTATGTAGTACTTGTACGTAATGTACTGTATGTATGTACACTCTGTACAGTGCCTACCTAGGTACTATTTTTGTAATACGATACGTAGTATTAGTCCGTTACATAAGAACAAAAAAATTCATAAAACTTCCCTATTGTTCTGTGCTGCTGCTTTTCTAGTCGAGTTTGTCATGGCTCGAACTGCTTGAGTCGGTGGAGGAATCAGTGCTCTGCTGATGCATCTGTTCGCATTCCTCCCATGGCGTTCGGCATTTCGTCGAAGTGTGGCCGTTCTTACCACATCTGGCGCATTCTTTGTTCTGTCGCTCTTCCGCTAACTGTTCTTCAGTCGCGCTGCTCTTCTGCGCTTTGTTAGAATGCTCATTATTCCATCTTGCCATGAATTTCTCATGTTCTCTTTTCCCTCGCGTTCGATACGAACGTCGTTCTTTACTGTACCGTATGCCTGTGCCATGAACAAAGCTGGCGTTCTGTTCTTCTTGCTCGTTGTAGTACTCTTGTTCTTGCTCTCGCGAAGCTTGTGCTTCTTCTTCTTCAGCTTCTGCTGTTTCAGCTGCATTCTCTTCTGGTACAGTTTCCTGTACTTCTTCGTCTTTTTCTTTATCTTCCTTTTCTTCATAGTACAGTTTACTGTACTTGCGGTTTGCTTCCCAACCTGCTAGGATACCTTGCAGGGATGTCAGATCTTTGACATTGCGGTAGTCGTTGAGTACTCTCATCTTCCATCGTGCTGGAGCTTTACTCAGCAAGTGCGTGTAGCCGATTGTTTCCCTGAAATCGTGATTCATGTCAGGAAACGCTCGAATGATGGCTTCACGGATCTTCTGTGCTACCATCTTCACGCTTTCGTTCTTGTTCCATTCGATGGAGTGCAGCTCATGGAAAGCTGTTGCGTACTCTGTGGATCCCACGGCAAGCTTGATGATTTCTCTTCGCAAGTCCGCGTACTTGATGTCTGGGTATGCATCTGTAGTGCATAGGTACTGACGTTGGATGAGGCCTCCTAAAAATCTGCCCAATTGGAAGACCCATAGTTCTTCTGACTCCCATAGAGATGCTGCGTACATTTCGTACTGCTTGAAGAAGTATGAAATCTCCATTGGCGTCGCATCCAGTTTGTCCCAAACTTTTGGTGGAGGGATTCTTTGTCGCCGTCGTACTGGATGTGCTGTGCCTCCTTCTGACAGTTCTTCGTCAAAGCTGCTGTGCTCTGAATTGGAATGACGATTGTATCGTCGGCGGTGCCTTCGTGATCGTCTAGAAGACTCACCTGAATCGTCATCGCTGTCATCTGGTGGGCCATTACCTCCGCTTCTTCTGTAGTGCTGTTGTGGAAGTTGCTGTTGCACTGGTGGTTGGCCTCCGCTGTCGTTCGATTGACACGATGTTCTTCTTGTGCCTGCGCCTGTATTTCGATGCTGTGAGTTCTGCTCTGAAAACTCTTCAGCTGATGTGTACATTGTGCCCTGTATAGGAGCACTTCCTACTTTTCTTTTTGGCGCAGTTGTAGTTCTTGCTGCGGTTCCAGTGGTTTGGTGTTGTACGGACAATCTCTGTTGTCCTCGAGGAATGTACTCGGCAATGTCATGATGAGCGGCAGATGCTTCTTCTGCAGCTGTTCTCGAATTCTCCAACGGTTCTACCGTCGTTCCTACTGTACGTAATGCATGAGATGGTCTAACCATCTGTGGCTGAAACTGGAAAGGTTCCATTTCCTTCTGTTCAATGAACTGCAGTACTCGATCCATATTGTCCTGGACCCATGACCACATTTCTTGTTCGTTTTCTTTGGGGCTAGCTGAGGATGGAGCTTGAGCTATTTCTAAGCTTGGTGCTGACACTGCGGTGTTATTGTTAGCTGTCACTTCCGTGTACTGTTTACAGTACCGAGTTACCGTTGGTGCAGTGCAGACGTTGCTTGCTTCCGATCCTGGTGTGCTGGAAGTTCCTTCGTCTTTCACCAGGTGATGGGGACTAAAGATCTTTGATCTTTTTGCAGTCTCTGAAATATTCGAGAAGCGTTTCGCCTCTTTTCCTGTACTCAAAAAGCTATAAGCTTTTTCGCTGCCCTTTTGTACGTACGCGGGATTATTCATCCCACTCTCACCCATAACAAAAAAGCTATCAGCTTCTGTTGGAAGCAGTCTCGCTTCCTCTTCCTCTTCTGTGACGGCGCTATAAGCCCCGTGCTTCGTGCTCTTTTCGGGTTGATTAGCGCGAGTGCTAGTGCTTACCTCTGTAGTAGTGCTAGAAGGGTCAGTCGCGAAATTCTCCTGTTGCTGCGGTACATTCGACGTCACGGTTGCTGAAAAGTGCTGTGAGTGCTGAGTTGCTTGACTGCTTTGAGCAGTACTGTCGGCGTGGTGCGGATCTTTCTCTTGTTCATCACCAGATTTCGCCAGTTCCTTGGCTCGTGCCCTTCTCGTCTTCACTACCGGTACCATTGTTGATGGTAGGCGCCTTGTTCGGTCGTGCCACAGTTCTCAGGCCAGTGCTGAAAGTCTCTTCAGCCTTTGAATCAGCAGATGAGTTGCGATTTCTTCGGATCTCGTTAGGACCTCCAAGTGTAGGATTTTAGCCGGCGAGCCAGAAATCACACGGCCTATGGTGTAGGTAGGTTCTGTCCAGAAGCGAGAGTCCGATCGCCGCACAGTCAATTCTGCGTCTAGAGGTACTGGATACCAGTACTTGGAAACCCAAACTGCTGTAGGTCAATGAAGTTTTCAGGCTTGGACCTTCGTACTGAAGCACGGCTCAATGGAGATGGTAGCTGATCGAGCTGTGGTACTCTCTAGTACTGAACTGGAGGATTGTCCAGACACGTTTGCTAGACAGTAGAGCTGGCAAAGTCGTTCTCACAGAGCTCGGGTTAGTTCTTTTCTTGCAACCAAGTCGGTAGTACAGATACAGAAACACACAGGAGCAAAGGTGAGTGCAACCGTACTAGTAGACTAGACACAAATCAAAACAAACAAGACAATCAGGAGAGGGACAAAGTTGCCTCTCTCGTGAATATTGCATTTACATAAACCTATACATTTTGTCACTTTGTCACTCGTTCTTGTGCTTCTAGCGTGCTGATTGGTTCTTTTATTTTCAGGGGTGATAGACTCTTCGCAGAATCTTGATCTTGCTGTACTGACGTGAACTGGTACTGGGGTGCCTGCTTGGATTGTGAGGCTGAAATTTCTCCAATCCCACATTTATCAGCTCCTGTTCTCAATGGGCCCACCAATAGCACAGGTAGAGTAGAGTAAATGAGGTTGAGGAGTGGCCTAATAATATGACCAGAGGCCTCAAAAAGTCCGCTGAGCATGATGCAGTTGTTTCTCTTTGGACTCCACTGCTTCGCTTCATCCCCACGGCATGATTTGCTACTTCCTGCTTTCGTTGCATTGCGTTTCTTACTTCCGTTTCCGTTGCAACGAAGACGAAAGATAAAGAGATCAAAGACACTACAATGGGGAGGACGACCAGCTCCCAGTACAGGATGTCCAACGTGGGACCAGCTCACAGTACAGGATGCCCAACGTGGCTGCGCTTGCAAAACATTTTCTTCACCGTTTCTTCCTCTATAGCCCATTCAATTTGCCAGTGGAATGAATAGAGAATCATCCGCAGAAATTATTTGAATATTTTTTCAAAAAAGTAGCACGTACCCCTAGAGCGCGCGCTCCTCTTCGCTGCGCGAACGTCGCTTCGCTTCGCTTTGGGTGCGCCCATCACGCGCACCGAAGCGGAGCGCGCAGTCTAGGGGTACGTGTAAATTGTGCTCGTCTCGTGGCAAATTATTTTGCAAAATATGGACAAGCCCACGTAGGATCACCCCATACTGTGCGCCGGCGGTCCTCCCCTAATTGTACAGTCTATAGTATAGCCCCCTAACCCCCCATACTGTAAGGTACCTGACCTACCTACCTATGTAAGCTGGTCATAGGCTAGCTATAACTACTCCTACACCATGCTGCTATGCCTATAAGCTTAGCTGATCATGTCTTGTACTAGAATAACCCTGTTCGCAATTATGCACTAAAACACATAATATTGACTTCAAAATCATGCCTCTACATCTACAGCAACACACCTCTCACAAACATAAATTTTGTACCATGTATCCCCCCAGTGTATAACCATAACCCCCATTGGACCTCTCAATTTTTGTATAGCCCGGGCTATAGGCCTACACCCAAAAAAACGGTAAAATAAAACGAGCAAAACAACAATAACACCGCATTAGCAAGAGCACTGCGTGCACACAGCACTTGATTCAAACCTGAAACACTCATCTTTCATTGTTGTGTAGCGGCAGTCAAAAGTCGGCTTCTCTTGGTCATCTGGAGGAGATGTACAGTTTAGGATTGCCCTGGTCAGTGGCGCCATCTCTACAATCTCCGCATCATACTCAATGCCTTTTGCTGCAGCTGTTTTTCTATGCAGAAAAAAACAAGGTAAACTAGTGCGGTGTACATAGAATGAGGTCTACAGTATATGCTGCGCTGCAGATGGGTGCGCTGTGCATACTGCATACTCGATGCAGATCTCCAGATGCTCATAGCCTTTCCTTTCACTGCTGTCAGCACTGAAACAAGTTGTAGAAAAGAATCAAGGTTTGTTAGTGTAAAGCTTCGTGTAAAACCCCTATTATGTAACCCCCTCATGTGCAACCCCCTAATACTGTATTTACCCCTGAAAAAAATTTGAAAAACGCGTAACGGTGCAAGTAAAAATGAGAATGTTGGTGATCGGTGATGATTTGGCACATTTTCTTTGCCTCTTGTACAGGGTGGTCTTTTTCTCCGATACGATTTTGACTGCGAATTTCAACAGGTTATCCTGCACCGATTTCGCTCAAATTTTGCCCCCATATTTCCGAGCGTTTACCATTTACTTGGTAAAAATTTCGAGTTAAACTGCTGCATTGGTAGTGAGAATTAGCCCCTTCCTTTCAAAATTGCAATTTCGAGCTTTTTCACTGCACTTTTTGCTGCCAAATGATCGGAAGCGGTTTCTTAGAGCCCAACGGCTCTTTCCTAAGAGCAAAATAGTTTCAGCAAGATGGAACCTAAGCCCAAAACAGCCAAAAAAACATTGATAGGGTTGGTGGCATTGCTTGGAGATTGTCTAGCATTTCTAAACATTGCTGCTCCTCATCAGTGCTGCATCATCAGCTGATGAGCCACAATCACCAGATTTGATGGCTCCTGACATTTTCTTTATCGGGGTGCAAGGACGGAAAGGGTCTAAAAAGCCGCTTACCATTTGAAAAAATGCAACAGTACAGCCATTTGTCATGTTTTTGAAATTATGATGGAAGAAATTAGCAGTAGTGGAAAATTACGGTGAAAATGTTGAAAAATTGTGATATAATCTTCTCTGCTGTGTTTCTCACTACCAGTGCAGGGTTTTAACTCGAAATTTTTACCAAGTAAATGGTAAACGCTCGGGAATATGTGGGCAAAATTTGAGCGAAATCGGTGCAGGATAACCTGTTAAAATTGGCAGTCAAAATCGTATCAGAGAAAAAGACCACCCTGTATAACAACCCCCCTCATGTGATGTTCGTCTGACCACCCCCTTGTATCGGTGACTAACGATTTTTATCCTCCTTCCGGGGGTTATGCACGAAGTTTCACAGTATATTTGCTGATGTGATGAAGCTGTCTACCCCAATTCTAGTGTCTATGTGTCTACGCATTCCATAATTGCAAGCAGATTGCTTACCAGCCACAGGCAAGCGATTCCTTGCATTCTTCAGTACATTTTTCTTGATTTGCCACTATGACCATTGGAATTGTTATGCTGAGAAAGCACAAGATGATGTTCATTTTTGGGTGGCTCAGGCGATAGCACTATCGCGGTTTGCAGCTTGCTTTCAACCAAAATCGCAGTTGTAAAAGTCCTTGGTAGTTGGTACTAGGGCCAGAGAGAGAGAGAACAAAGTATATTACAACATCATGCTTCCAACAATCTATTTTACTTCAATCTATTTTAATGACTCTACTGTAAACCCTCGTTTGTAGCCCCCTCGAATATAGCCCCCCCCCCCTCGTACTGTATATAGCCCCCCTAATCGGCTACTAACATCATTTGCCCTCGTATATAGCCCCCTATTGAGAAACGCGAAAAGCAACGGAAAACGTATGTTTTTGCGCTTAAAACAGCGTTTTGAGGGTGTTTTCATGCATAGGAGATCATTTGCACATCATTTGGAACAGTTCTGAACATTTTATTTGTGTCGCCTCTTCGACAGAAAATTTTTGATGACTAAAATTTCACAACTTTTCGGGGCTAAAAGCTGGAGTTTTGATTAGAGGAGCTTGGAAACATGCAAAATAACCGCCAGAAATGAGTTCAGGAGGTCAAAAAACCTTACTTTGAGTGCAAATGTAAAATGCCCTCGTATATTGCCCCCCTCGTGTATAGTCCCCCTCGTATATAGCGCCCCCTATCGGCGACTAGACGTTTTGATAGCCCCAGGGGGTTATAAACGAGGGTTTACAATATGTTCACATCCTTTCTCCATCAAGCCGATCAACTGTAACGTCCATATTTTTCAAAACAGCTTATACCCAATCGGGCTGGACCTAGTGGACCATGCAAAGGTACGTACATCCTGTAATTTACTTTTTGTTAATCTGTCATTTTTAATGAGTAGTACAAAACAAACGTAGGTCACGAGCTCACGACAGTTACTTTACTTTGAAGCGGCAGCAAAAGTTGTCAGCAGCAGGAAGAACGCACCAATACACCTAAAAGAACGATACCCCAATAATTATTGCGTCGTCAATGTTACAAGTAGTACCTGTACGTACGTAATTGCTTGATGTCACAGTTAGCAGCTTCGATGATTCTCAAACTACGGCAGATCGCGCGAGGGGCCCGGAACGCAAGATTGGGGTCTGTTTGTGTGCTTGGCGCTTGCGCGCGGCCTTGATTTGCATCGTCTTCCTTCCTACAGCTATTGCCGAACGAATGTACAGGGTGTTCCATAATATATTCACCGGCTGTTTGTGTCTCTATTTTCACAGCGGGGTGTCACTTTCAAATGCTGTCTTTTGCAATACTGTAATATTTCCTGTATTGCCCCCTCGAATATAGCCCCCCTCGTATATAGCCCCCCTAATCGGTGCCTATCGTCATTTGTAACTCGTATATAGCCCCATATCAGAGACTGCGAAAACAGATGAAAACGAAGGTTTTTACAGCTGAAAGCAGCGTTTTCGACGTGTTTCTAGCCATAGCAGTTGATGGCAAATCATTTGGGACAGTTTGGGATACATTTTGATTTTCACCCCTCTTGACCACCCCTTCAGACATGGCCGATCGTAGCCCAAAATGATAATTTTTTGCGCAAGAATAGCTTGTTTTATACCACTTTTATGCTTGAAAACATGCAAAATAAACCAGAAAAACGAGTTCAGGAGATCAAAAAACCTTACTCTGGTCACTAATGCAAAATGCCCTTTTATATAGCCCCCTTTTGTATAGCCCTCTCGAATATAGCCCCCCTAATCGGGGCTTACCGATCATATAGCCCCAGGGGGCTATACACGAAACATTACAGTAAGTAGCCAAGGCTTCAACGATTATGTATGCAAAATTTCAACTTTCTAGGCCAACAGGAAGCAGGCTCAAAATAGCTGAGTAAGGCTCACCTCATCTTTGCAGCTATAATTATAATGTGAATCCTTCAACTATTTAGCTCGTGACACATACAGTACAGTCGATTGCAGCAGTACCACTATGGGCATGTCACACTATTACCCTTTGTCGGTGTATCACCTGTCCTTTAAACGCCAGTGCTCACAACACAGTGCCAGTAAGCCTGGCGTATAACAGCTGCAGCACTTAAGCTTACAAATCAGATTATGCACAAAATGAAATACAGACCAAAACGCAGCCCAGATGGACACAACACGCTGGGGCCCCACATAAAATGATTACGGACAAACTTAACCTCCTTCGTAATCCCAGGCGTCCGCCTGTCCGTAGCCACCCCCACCCCGTCTACGGACGGGGTTTGCCGGGTGGCTACGGACAGGCGGACACCTGGGATTACGAAGAGGGTTAAAATCAACTATCCGCATCTAGCCTATATGTACCAACTTGGCTCAAATACTGAGCCGTCTTTCGATACTTATGGGCAAAATAAAATAATTTTGCGGTGGAGAGCTTTGCTTCTGCTAGCGATTGAAAGTAGAGTTTATTCTGAAAGAGACTCCTCTGTCCAAAAGTCTCCGCCGGACGCTCCATGTCCATGTTCTCCCACGGCAGAAATTCGGGCAGTTCAGGACACTCTTGCAGGATCCTGCTTAATATTTCATGCGTTGTCTCCCCACTGTTTGCTGCTGGAAACCGCACTGGCTCATCCGGTGGTGTATTTTCAATAATTATCACATCCTAATAATTAAGCAGGTGAGAGGTATTGGTCCTATACATTTTACTGTATATATTTCGCTGCTGTTTGTACAGTATGTACATACATACGCAGTACCGACCGACCCTTGGCAGTACTATACTAACACTGCGTCTCTTTCTCATAAGGAGCTTTAGGTTTTCCATCATTGAAAGTTGCGGATAGAATGGGACCGGTAGTGAAGGGCTGCAATGGGGACAACAGTCATCGTCCGGAGAATGTCCAGTCAGTAACAGCTCAAATATTCGTGGCAAATCGCCCAAGTACGGCAGATCAGTCAACTGGCTTAAGTTCATCTTTCTGATCCATTCATCCAGGCTCTGGAAGCGTTCACAGTAGAAAAAAATTTGTCTTGTACACGGGCGTTGTTACAGACAACAGGAATATCAAAGGACTTTTCTAAATCAAGGTCTGCTGGCTGCGCAACGGCTTACGTAGACATGCTTGAAAATGCGCATGGATAAACTGTCCACTATCCATTTCATGTTCCAGTTCATCAGGGCTTCCGGTGTTTCCAGCACTTTCATCGTTTCTTTGCGGCGAGGAAACACGTACCACTGAGCTTCATCTACGTCAGGTGGAACTACCCAGATAAATGCACGCTCTGATATCCTGTAAAAGTATTTTTAGTAACTGCATTACCTATCATACTGGTACTATACGATGTCGCACCGGCGAGAAGCGTTAAGCACCTCATTTGACGAAGATAGTCGAAGTAAGCTTCATGACCGCCGGCGTATATGATTTGTCGAGCTCTGAGTGGCTGTGGATACGGAAGAGTGTCCATCATGCTGCCTTCAGTCCACCTACGATATAGTAATGCTACTCGCTGTCAATCATGATGGAACATTGTCTTGTACGGAGGGAAAAAGAGCGAGCCGTTTTGTAAAGGAAAACAATGACACCCTTTTCAAAACTGGGCAAGGATGGTTGCACGTTCAAGTGTGTAAGTATGTACCTACGTACCCAGCATTTGGAGCAGAGGTGTGATGTTGCGGTTCCTTTGTCATGCAAATGAAGAAACAAACTTCATGACCATCAATAACTTGAAAGGCAGCTAGGGCTTGCAGTACAGTCGGAAAATGTTCCGGATAAACTTGACTATGTGAGCCGCTGGAATTCACACTACATATTGTACCTAAAGTGCGACCAGCAATGTCGTACTCCATTCAAATTTTTTTCTCAGGAACTAAGCGATGTAGAGCACAGCGGTCACAAATTTCACGGCTAACTTTCAGCCGGATTGCCAATAAAAAAACCGCTTGCGTCTATCTGCTCTCAGTGGCGAGATATCGCCAAATTCCTTCCAGTACTAAAATCGGCAAATTGGGCGTGGACCATTGGGCAATTCTAAACCTCGCAAACGCCCGAAAAGTCAAAAGTGGTAGAAATATGCATACGTGATGAAAACAATAAAAATGGGCATCGGGCGTACAGGGTCGTGGGGTGTCGTAATTTGCGTGGTTTAGCGTCTGCCAAATGTCGACGCGATTTCAGTACATAAGAAAATCGGCGATATCTCGCCACTGAGAGCAGCTAGACGCAAGCGGTTTTTTATTGGCAATCCGGCTGAAAGTCAGCGGTGGAATTTTTGACCGCTGTGCTCTTCACCGCTTGGTTCCTGAGAAAAAATTTGAATGGAGTACGATATTGCTGGTCGCACTTTAGGTACAGTAAGTGCGCGACAGTACATACGTACCGCATGACTGACAGACCAAGAGTTCCCGCTCCGGATTTAGCAGGGAGGATTAGTCCGTGCCTATATTGAGCGTAACCCCGGAGTCTAAACCACGCGTGTTTTTTTTCAGGCGAAACGCCCGACAGCAGCGAAGCGAAGCGGAAAGGAAAAAAGCGCTTCGTTTCCTGCTGTCGGGCGTTTCGTCTGAAAAAAACACGCGTGCTTTAGACTCGGGGGTAACGCTCAATATAGGCACGGACTAATCCTCCCTACTAATGGCGCGTTCACCAGACGTCCGTACGGACGTACGTCCGACGTATCTATATACATGAATCGTGTACTCCTAAATACGTCAGACGATCTAGGAGTACATGGTTCATGTATGTAGATACGTCGGACGTACGTCCGTACGGACGTCTGGTGAACGCGCCATAAATCCGGAGCGGGAATCCTGAGGAGCTATATTCTATCGGTTATCAACCCTACACAAGCAGAGCAAAAGCAATGCCACCTTCGCAGTTAGGTACCTAGTGTTTTTCATGCGCTCCAAGACTTCGATATCATACGGTATACGAAATAGAATCCGCGCGTAAGCATGGGGGAATTTTCGATGGCCCAGGAATGACGCCATAGCTTCTTTGACCCAATATTCTTGAAATTTGGTCAACGGGTATTCAGGTAATGCTAGAACAGAAGCACCGCCGTTTCTACCTGTTTGTTTAGAAAATTATGTACATAGAAATTAGAAATTAGACTGTGGAAAATTACCTCGACCAGTACACATATTTCTTGTGCCATAGCCCTCATCAAGACAATCATTGCAGTAAAAGTTGGCTTTTGATGTAATTTCTTCGACGTTGACGGCACAAAGAGCGTGAAAGTAGTGATTGCAATGGAGGCACACGAGTATCCCTTTCAGAGACCTTTTCGACAATTCGTGGTACTTTTGAAACAGACGCAGTCGCGACATAATTCCATGCTTTCGATTTCTGGAAAAAATCGCTTGATTATTGACACAATAAGAAGTTTTTGCAATATGTACATAGCCTAATTCAAGAAGATTACAGGTGCGTACGAAAGACAGTCCATTGGCATGAGGATCAAGCAGTCCGGTGCATGACAGTACGCATATTGTCCAGGGTTACTGAACGCCAAACACCATAAACTACACAACATAAGTTGGGTATAAAAATAAACCAAGAAACAGCACCGAGCTAAAACTTTTCTTCTAAGTACAGGGTGCCTCAAAATAAACCGGCCACCTTTCTGTGCATGTTACTCTGGCACCACACCTTAAATTGTCATGCGTTTTTTTTGTATTTTGCTAGCAAAGGCTTCTAGATGTGTACGAAATTTAGCTAAAGGCCCACTGGAAGCTGCTCAAACGCCTTCTTTCTCCGGTGGTCGAACAACGAGGGTTTTCGAATTGGTAGGGGGTCTTTTATGCATTTGTGCATAGCAAACGCGAACTGGTATCTTGAAATATTAAGACCGAAATTTTTCTCCATACTAAAGAAAAACATCGATTTTGAGCTTAGAACCGGGCCATAACATAAGTATTATCTGGTACATACAGTACGAAGCTTACACAATTAAAAGCAGTGAAATCACAAAGCCCAGGAGTAGAAAGCAAAGCATCTCTAGTACGACAGAGTGGTAGCAAACACCGAGAGACAAACTGAACTGACTGAAACCGACACTCATGGTTCGTGGCCACGCAAAGTGTTTCTCATTATCCGTAATCATCCGCAATGAACGGGTCATTTCACTTGCTTCCAAAAGCACTAAAAAGTAAAAACCTTTGCGTGCAAAGTGCTATTTTCCAAAGTACAGTATATCAATTCTAAAAGTGCACTCGGTACCGTCAGGCAACTGATGAAGTTTGACTGTCCGCCAGGGGCTGGTTACAGAATCGAACTGGAGCGATTTCGTAAAAGATGGGACTATTGATTTATCGATTATTGATTTATCGATGGGACTATTGATGGGACATATTTTTGATGGGACTATTGACTTATCGTTTGTGACGGACGGACTAATGTACGATGTACTGTTCATAGGTAGGCTAGAGGGCTACATACATACGATGCACATTGCAACGATTGTTCACTGCCGTCAGCACTTGGAGGAAAAGTCACGTGCACACTACACATATATGTATGTACCGGGTGTTTAG